>JAODJU010000036.1:12707580-12720808 GCA_026776725.1 Gnathonemus echidnorhynchus
CTATCTATCTATCTATCTATCTATCTATCTATCTATCTATCTATCTATCTATCTATCTATCTATCTATCTAAATACACACAAAAAGAATACCAGTTCCAGTTGTATAAATTCAGAGGACTTCCAAACCCTTCACTGTACTTAATTCTCACAAGAGGGTCCCTACACAGGAAGTAGACATGGACAGCCGCTGGCCACTCCCAGACATATAACCCTGGACATTAATATTAATAGCATGTTTCTCAGAAGAATTCAATAATATATCTTTGTGAAGCACATTTGTAACTTCATAATGAAGCTTTTATGCACTTCCACTCAATAATAGCAGCAATAATGTGGCACTATTATTGTGGTCGGAAACTCTGTGATTTGTGTTTAGATTAGTGCCTGTTCTGTATATTATGGCTTTTTGTGTTACTCTGTGATACTATGACATAGGGGATCTGAGGACTGACACAACTCTCTGAATCAGATAAGCGAAATGAACATCTACAGTAGCTAATTTCCTCTGCTTTATTAAACACAGCGGCTCTTGCATCTCCCGTGTCCATACAGCCCTTTAATAATCTGTAACAGTCACAGGAGCATTGATTAATGTTGGCCATGTAAGTGATACAGGATGTTGCCTATTTAAATGAAGCACAGGACATTTTAATATAATGATAAAAATATATATAATACCGTAAAAAGCAGGGTTACACGTCTGTGAGCCCATATAACTGAACAAAAAAACAGATGAAAGGCTGGATTATATTTGTTGGTCACTTTGGTCTAAAATGAAAAACAACAACCGGTGTGTAATTTGCATTTCAATTGCTGTATATTGTCTCTTCTGACAGTGAAATAAGGATGTGAAGATGTCCAGTGTTAAAGCTAAAAGCCCTTATCTTCCTAATGATTTTTTTCCATCATATAGGCGCTTATCATTGTTTAATTGGGGTCACTTTTATCTCAGGGTTCTTGTTTTACATCTGTACTGATTATAGTTTACAGCGAATGAGCGTAACGCCCCCATGAATTTACATTCATATAAAACCTACCGCTAGGCTGTTTTATATCAGGCTTGAGCTGATGCTAATATCGCTTCCATCTCGTCAGTGTAGGTTCATGTAGTGTTTTGCTTTGGATGTTGCACCAGCTGTTCATAGGAGGGGATCAGATATTATGGCTTGTATGAGTTTGTGAAGAGGTCCATCTAACAAAGAAAACCTTCCTCAATCACGTGATATATACCTGGTATGAGACTGCAGTGGAGCATTATCCTTGGTCTACCTTCTTACCCAGCTTTCTGGCTCCAGGTTTTCCCCTGAAGACTGCAGAGGGCCGCCCAGTTCCCCAGCTCCCAGACCTAGCTGTACAGCACCACGTAGAGCAACCTGTCTCTCATGTTGGAAGGCAGACCTAGCAATTACAGTTACGGCCAGAGTAACCCTTATGGCTACCCCTTGATGACTTTTCCTGGCTATGGCCCCAAACCTTGGGGAACCCAGTTACCTCTGCTAGCAAAGGAACTGCATTAGCACCAGCTCTCCTCCAGAACAATGCCTGGAGCTACCTCCATCCTGGGATCGGCACATTCCCTCACCGTCGTCTAACATGTGTATGTGTGATGCAGCTTCCATAAATGACCAAGTCTTGCACCAAATTTCATCTCACAGGATGACCCTTTAGCAGTTGGCTGGATCACCCATCCTGGCTGTCTACGCAGGCCGTATGAACTGCAATTTATGCAGTCAATCAATGTGTATGTGTGTATGTATATATATATATATATAAATATATATATAAAACAAAAAAATTTGAGCACTTCTTTTGCACTCAAGACCTGCTTTAGCATGACCCTGCATAGCAGGTCAAAAACAGTTGGGGAGTTACTTTAGGGACCAGTAGAGGGTGCCCACGAGCCAACATAAGTCAAAATAACACATCAATGTTTACTTAATTGCTATGTAATATTATTTAATAAACTTAGTAATGTTATTATTATAATTATTATATAATTATAATGATAATTAATTAATGAATACGCATCAGAATTCTAACTGGATGGATGGAATACTGAATAACTACATAAATACCTTGTGTTGTGTATAAATTCTGACTTTGGGTAATGAATCTCATTACAGTGCTTATTAAAACATAAGTCAATGAACAACCAATTGTCTAAACCATTGAAATCCTTCCAAACTTGAATACTTGAATCAAGATTGTGTTCTTCTGAAGAGGCGAGCAGATGAATAGACTCCTCTTTCCTCTGCGGGCTCTAATCACCACGGCGATGGAACGCTCTGTGGGCCAGATCCGAGCAGAGATCACACGAGAGCGAGCGTTTCGTTGGCAGCCCTTTCGCAGTGTGCTAGCTGACTCATTCACAGTAACAGACACTGCACAGAGAGCCAGGTTACACCAGTCTGGCCACAGATTTCTAACGCTTACGAAGCACCACAGAGGAAATGCTACGTGATGAAGGGGCGTGCAGCTTCTCTAGCTTAATACATGGGTCCATGAGATGTCTGTAATTAGTTTTTCAGTTTTCTTCTGGTTTAATATATATCACATTTTATGACAGTTCTAACCTTGTCTATAGTTCTATTTATTTTGTACATCAATTTGTTCAGTTATAAAATAACTTCCGGTTCCTGGTGATACAGTTTTATTTTCATCTTGGCTTACAGTTCATTTCCAGTGTGATATATTATAATTTCTGATTTTTATAATCCCATTTCCTGTTGGCTCTCCCATTTCCAGTCTTGGTTTCAGACTGGTACAATCTCTTTTCCAGTTTGATGCAGTCTTGTTTTCGGCTTGATCTGATCTCATATCCAGTTGGATATAATCTCATTTCCAGGCCGATGCGGTCTAATTTCTGTTTTTTACATAATCTCGTTTTGATTGACATAATCCCATTTTCAGGTCCTCCTAACCTTTTCATGAAGTTCAGGTAACATTCAAAGATGCTCCTGATTTCCTTCAGCAGGCCTCCCTCCATCCAGGTCTCCTGGCTCCCATCAGAGGAGATGCTCCCTGAGAAGGCCGGGAAGGCGTGTGTCACCACAGCGGCGTATTCAAACAGCATGCGCGTGATTGGGCCACGTAATTCCAGGCTCCGGCAAATTACACACCTTAGCCTGATGCTTTGTTCCTTTGAAGTTATTTATTAAAAAATAAATGTATGCAAATTATGACTTGTTGACAGCGTGTTTGGAATTATCGGGAGTAAATCCGCTTATGGGACGGTGACGAGAGAGCCTCACTCTGTGGAAACATCTCCCTTTGATCTTTTCCCATAAGACGTGTCGGCGTCTTCGGCGCCGGTGGCAGTTGACAAACGCCACCCAGGTTCTGTGGTGCAGTGCAGCGAGGTCACGGGGTCAAGGTGAACTGTAGAAGGAAGGATTTCACTGGGTAGACTGAAGACACTGTGAAGAGCAAAGATACAGTAACATATAGAAAGACACGTTCATGGGTGTTTACAGTATTGTAGCCTGACACTCCAAAACTGAGGCTTTGAATCCTACACCTGTGTCTTTGCTTGTTTGCATGTTCTCTGCATGAAAACATGCGACGTAACCCTAAGTGTGTCCCTTGTCCTCCCCCTCCAGTGATAGATTGCAGGCTTGCTGGGACTGAAGCGGTATGGATGCTGACCAGAGCTGTGCTCATTAATAATGTGCTCTACTTCTCTGAAAAGCCGCACGTAGCGCCACACTCAGACACATGCAGGTAGGGACACTTATGGGTAGACGGCCATATTAAAAATTAAAACACAGCCAGGATGTCAACTAATAAAAATATATTGTCAGGAAATAAATCCCAACTTACACAATAAAAATATAACAAGCACTAGGTTTCAAACTATTAAACTTGTGTCTACTGTCTGTATTACAAATCTTACAAAATCTTGCCCAAGGACAGTAATCTGAACAAATAAAGAGCTGGGAACTTAAGCTCCTGTTATTTTCCCCGATGAATTTATGTTAGAGGGAATTTCTCCGAAGCTCTTGCATGACACTGCATGTCAACAGACTCAGATTTAAATCCTTGGATAGACTGATGCTTTGCTTGAGATTAGTTCAATTAGAGGGAACTTGGGACTAAAAACCTCACAGGTTCAGACAATGACAGCAGAAAAAGATCCACAGGGACCATGGCAATTGCTTCTTTAACATCCAGCAGAAATCCGGGGCCAATCTTGCAACAACGCAAGCTACTCAATTATCCCACATGCATGTTAATGTTACATGTTGATAACACGCTAAACATTTGCTTAAATAATAAATGGGCAAACATGCATAGATGTTACTGTGTGTCACACATTGGAGGATGAATTTTGACAGAATAAGATTTCAGCTGACTAACGTCAGGGAACATTTGGACCAGAAAGGAGCCTTGTGCTTTCTGTATGCCTGAAATTTACACAGAGATATCTGACCCAGGCTTCTGTTTAATTATGGGAGAGAATCGATAAATTCATTAAATTTCACCATTACGACGTGCTGTTCCTTCCCCTTGACATGGGGACCACTGCTCTTTTCCTGAAAGCATCCATATACATGTGGCACTGTGGACTGTTGCTGCTTGTTGTATAATTTGTTTACCCCTGCCAGCCACAACAGGTTAAACTCTTGGGGAGGCTTGGATAGCACAGCACCACCCCACTGTCAAGGTAAAAAATGAGGTAATTCACCAGCACGCTGACAAACTATCAGTATATTCACCTGTCTGGAGGTGAAAACTGTACAAAAGACCTAGAGTGGGTAGAATGATGACGGCAAATGTTTGCCTCAAATTACCCATAAAGGACACTGCGTTCTTAACTGCTGAAACACACAAGATGTGGGCAGTCTGCAAGGGACTTTCAACGGTAGGTTCAAAAGGACCACCTCACAGAAATCACCAAAGGACACCCGATATTTTCAGGAGTGATTCCATACAGGAAGGCGTGGAGCTGAAAGGACAGCACTAGACAGCTTGAACCCACTCCAGTTTAAACACACATCCTGAAAAGTCAAGCACAGGCACCGAGGGCAGTGAGGACAGGGTTGTCATGGAAACCCATGCAGATTTCTGAAGAATTCCTGCGGGGTGAAAATATCGATTCCTTCTTCAAGACGACACCTCACAAAATCCCCCACAATGCAATGCTCAGGATCATGTTGCACCTACGGAAGGCTGTGCTGTCCTTATACATTTATACATCACTTTCACAGCCCTTTGCTTTAAGACCTATAATCTAAAAGGAAGCTCTCTGCTGGTCACTGGTATCCCGCCCAGGGTGTCCCTGCCTTGTGTTCTATTCCGTCTGCGATAAGTTCCAGGCCCCCCTGTGATCGTTTACTAATAAGATGTCGGAAGATTGATGGCTATCAAGAGGCTGACACTTGTGTAAATAACCAGTTTCCTTTTCTGCATTTATTAGTCCACATTGAGCCGTGGGTGCGCTCCGGCAGATGATGGCCTCGGCACACCATACTCAACCTGTTCCCCCTATTCCCTATTTCCATTTACTCTCTCTTCTCTCTCATCATCAGTTGACAGTGGATGAGAAGTTATCCCAGCTCAGCCAGGGTCTATCTGAGTGGGATTCTTCCCAAGTGGGTCACTACAGTTGTGCTGATAAATTTCAATCGAGCCGCACATCCTGGTGTGCTGCTCACTGATAACACGGTATTTGGAGAACTGAGCAATTTCACCCATTTACTACCTACCTGCCTTTTTGAGTATTACTATGGCTAATTTAACATCTTATCCAAACGACGATCTTCTAACCAACAGAGTCACTGTGAGCCTGTGGTCTATCCCATGAAAAAAAAACCACAAGGCAGCAGACACCCTAGAAGGGATGCCAGTCCATCACAGTCTCGGTCACGCAATGGGCAAACCACCCACAGGAATTACAAACATTCAGACAGTAAACCATTCAAATTTGCTGACTGATGAAGCCATCCATTCTATCCCAAAAGTGGCTTTTTAAGGAAGCAGTTTAAAGCCAAACTACAATGAAAATCCACAGAGTTGTAGCCTGAGCTTTGAGGATTTGATCTCCCCGTCCCTGGTACAGTGCTCTGCGTGGGGCTAAGCTAGTTCAGCTTACTATGAGCATCCTCACTCCATCTCCCTCTCCCAGTTGTGCGCTCTGATGAGTTCACACATATTAGGCACTGTATCTCTTCGTTGTCATGGAGATGCATCGTGCCCAGCTAGTTCGCAGACTTACTGCAAACACAAATACACACTTGCGTCCAAATCAGGCTCTTATTCAAAACCTAAAAGGCCATCTGGAGCATAGACAGAGTGAAAAAAGGAAGACAAGCGCTCTGAATCACCTCTTTGAAAAGAACAGCTGGAAAAAAAGGGCAGGATGAAAGGAATGATTGGATGATGATTCCGGAGCTAGATAAACGTGGAGCAAGAGACCAGTCTTTCCAGTTTGCTACTTTGATGCAGGACCTGTCACTTTGAAAGCATGACTGATGATTTACAGCTGGAAAGTTCAATTCAGTCATCTGGGAGAACTGGCATCCTATCATGGGAATACCTTGCCTGGACTCCTGTCTCCTGTGCGTCTTGGGATATAATTCCGTTGTGCGTGGCTGTACGTAGCAAGAAGATGCTGGCTCCAGAATGAAGTTATGGGATTTCATTTGGTCAGGAGCATGCATCCATCCATCTGTCTTCTAACCGCTTTGCAGTGCAGGGTTGTGGAGAGTCTGAAGCCTGTCCCAAGGAGCACAGGGGACAAGGCAGGGGGCTCCCTGGAAGACATTCCAGTTCATTAGGAGCAGCTTACTGAAAAGGAAGTGAAATCCAAGTAGATCATGGTGAACACAGAGAAGACAAACCAATGTAGGTCAGCATCCTGAATGCCACCATGCGGTTAATCATATGAAGCTGTTACAGATGCTGCAGGGCATGACCCTTACATAAACCAGGGCCGGGCGACCTTGGCTATGCATTGGTGCTCTGCCATCCTCCAATGAGGATAAGACACAAAGACCTTCCCATGGCTTGGCTTCTTCGGGGAGGGAACATTTTTTTTTTTTTGAGGAATTTGATAAATGTGTTCATGCTCAGTGTCTTAGCCCATTTATCATGACCCATCCTTAAAAAAAAACCCAAAACCGAGTCTTATAATTCACAAGCAAGTATATGAATCTGGCTCTGGGCTAGAACATGAAGAATAAAATTGGAAAATGGTAGTAATTTATTGCTGACCCTGACACAATTTTGGCTCTTCCTCTATCACCCATAGAGAAGGAAAACAGCCTTTCTCAGCTCTGGGGTTCATTGAGAGATAAGGCCCTTATGGTGGGTACAGTTCATGTTCACCTTAAACAATTTTGTTCCACAATAAATCACGTGTCTTTTGCACGTGAATTAACTTTGCTTACAGTTCCAGGAAAAGGTAATGCACCTCTCGGCAACAGTTTCGAACAATAGAAGCTAAGCAGGTAAATATTATGGGAATTACGTAGAGATGAAAATATGACTGCAATGAATTGGACTGAACAATTCCCCATTAAGAATAAATATTAATCATGTAGATGTATTTGTTTTTGTTATGCTAATTCTAAAAATATAGTTAGAAATAAAAAATCATGAACTCATAACACTCTCTGCAGTTTGTGTGCTCAGCTGTCAGCCTCTAATGACGTATTTGTATATGGCGAAAAGTATTTGTATTTCACTCCCACTTCAACAACATCATAGAATTTCGCAATTCATTTTCCAATCGATAACCCTTCCAACACCAGACCTCCAATTGGTATTTGTGATCTGAGGCCTCAAAATAATGGTGAGAAAAGGCTGGTGACCAGTAGGGGGACAGCGGGGCGCTGGGAGAGGGAGTTTGGAAATGGTGCGCCCTCGGTGACAAGCAGATCAGGTGACCAACACTCCAGATAATAGGGAGCAGTTTTTAAATGTTTACAGGGTAAATGCTGCAAAATTGGCCCCATTTTGCGCACCTGAGTAGGTCCCCAACTGAACAAAATGTCAAACAAATCATCTAATAACAATACAAATAAGCTGGAGAAAATACCCCAGCATGAGACCAAGGGGAAAAGGGAATGTCATTTTCAGGTTTTTATTTTTGAACCTTTTTTTGAACAAAACTAAAGAATCCCTTCTATTTCAAGCAAAAAACTTTCAGACTCCTTCTCTCTGTCTCTCTGCTCTCTTCCTCCCCAGTGCTTACCAGTGTGGTCCTCTCTCTCTCTCCTCTCCCTGTCTCTCCTCACTTCCTCCTCTGCCTTTCTCCTCTCCCTGTCTCTCCTCACTTCCTCCTCTGTCTCTCTCCTCTCCCTGTCTCTCCTCACTTCCTCCTCTGTCTCTCTCCTCTCCCTGTCTCTCCTCACTTCCTCCTCTGCCTTTCTCCTCTCCCTGTCTCTCCTCACTTCCTCCTCTGTCTCTCTCATCTCCTTCTTTCTTATCCCTTCCTCCTCAGTACTTACCAGAGTGGTCCTCTGTCTCTCTTTGTCTCTCTCCTCTCTCTGTCTCTCTCCTCACTTCCTCCTCAATATATAGCAACATGGTCTCTGTCTCTCTCAGTCTCTCTCCTCTCTCTCTCTTTCTCCTCACTTCCTCCTCCGTACTTACCAGAGTGGTCCTCTGTCTCTCTCCTCTCTTTCTTCCTTATCACTTCCTCCTCAGTGCTTACCAACGTGGGCCCCTGTATCTCTGTCTCTCTCTCTCTCAGTCTGTCTGTCAGCTTATGAAAATTTTTGAACTCTAACAGAAGCTCCATCCAGGTATGACCACCTGAAGGACAGAAGATATCATGTCCTTCACGGCTACTCTTCAAAAACCCTTTCCATTTCATGCCAGCGAAAATTTACAATAATAATCTTTAAAGCCCTAACCCTAACCCTAACTCAGAGAATTCCAAAATACCCCTTTCACATGAAACAGTTTCACCATTGCTTCCTCTTGTTCATTTAGTTTCAGTGGTCCCTGGATTTCCCAAAATAACTTTTATTTTCATAATTGGATTTGCAGCAGACTGGTGAAAATGGTTCGGTGCACATTTGATTAAAGAGACAGCAGTACGTAGAGAGGGGGACTCCTCAGCGTCCTCCGCTGGGACTGCCGGCTGCCGCGGAGACCTAACAGCTAGATAAGGACTTATAAAGGGAAACATTGCGGCAGCTCCAGTTACTTCAGACTTCTCCGCGCATCAGTGAATCTTATCTGGCTTCATTTAAAAGGAGAGGAGACAGCCAAACACTTGGTCACGGAACAGGATACTTGGAAGCCACGACGAATATATTACCGGATTCAGATGCCTTTGCCATGAATTTGTTATCATGCATATTCTTTGGACAGTAAATAAGAGCACTCTCTGTGCCAGTGAGTTCAGGGATATGTAAATACATCCATGTGCATAAAGCTCGCCCTTTCCATTTCAACCACCAGATTGCCTTCTCCTCTTTTCTATATCATTGCGTGCACAGCTAAGAATCCATGTTGATGCCATGTGCTTTAAAGTGCGCATAAAATCCAATTACGATAGGTATGCCCGGTGGATTCAGAATTATGCCAAACGTGGACACTATGGGGCAGCAGGAATGGTCATGCTTGTGCCTATTCAGTGATCGGATTCATTGGAGTATTAGAAACAGTGCAAAATCCAGGAGTTTAAATAGACTTAAATAGACTAGAGTGTGCATACTTTAAAAACATGGTTAGACGCCGGAGTTTAATCTCTTAAACTCTATTTATGCTTGACACTTTTACAGACGTTTTAATTCTATAACATCCTTTATTCATGGCTTATGTAGAGATTTATTTATTTATGAACATACACCATAAATACTTTAATCTGAAGCGATGTTAGGGATGTTCAAAGAAAATATTACATTTTTTCCAGTGGAGGGAACAAACGAAATCATGGCACATACCTGAAATATTGAGCATAATATTTCTACCTCAAGAAACATTAGAGTAGAGAGGGTATGATGCAACTGCCTGGCAAGACCACAGACAGTGGAAAATATTTATTTACAGCAATCCTTAATATTCAACACAGCTTTTGTGTGTGCTTCTGATGGCCTTTTTTCATAAATGAAAACATATCTCATATACAGCACCATAGCATACGACTAAACACTTCAACGATTTGTCCTTCCTACATGTTTCAGTAGGGGTCACTGTTTCTAAAACTATTTCAGTGTGTTACAGACAGGATCCTAAAATGCACTGATAGCCTTTATCGGGTTTGAAAGCATTTTTGTGTAAAATATAGTGTTTTGCCAGTCTGATTTTACTATGAATAATTCCACACTTGAAAGCCATAGTCAAAACGGTTTCACTCGCGGCTGCTCGCTCAGGCAGGAAAAGATGGCCCCGAGTAAAATTGTTGTAAATAGAGCCTTCCGGAGCTGAGCAGCCCCGTCTGGAAAAGGACTAATTCTAGGAGAATTGCATGGGGGAAAAGGAAAGTGAGAAAATGGCTGTAAAAATCCCAGAGCAAACAACCATACGGCTCTGCCAAACAGACAGGACAGTCCGCTGGCGTCAATCGTGCCCCAGCTCTAAAAATATGTGGCTTCCCTCCCTGTCAGCAGCAGGGTTGCCGGTGAGGGGTGGACTGGGCTGAGGCCCGTCACAGCAGAAGGGGGAATGGACGACGGAGAGTGGTGACAGGCCAATGCTCCAAGGGGTCGACGAGGTGGTGCGGGGGCGGAATAGTGTCCAAATCTGCGAAAGAGCAGGAGACATGGCGGGCCTCAGGCACCCTGCCATTAGCTTGCCAGCACTGAGGGATAACATGCAGCTGCTAGCCGTAGCATTCATTACAGCAGTGTGGCCGCTAGCTTTAGCATTCATTACAACAGTGTGGCCCCTAGCTGTAGCATTTGTTACAGTAGTGGGGCTACCAACTTCGGCATTCATTACAGCAGGGTAGCCGCTAGCTTTAGCATTCATTACAGATGGGTAGCCACTAGCTTTAACATTCATTACAGATGGGTAGCTGCTAGCTTTAGCATTCATTACAGAAGAGTAGCTGGTAGCTTTAGCCTTCATTATAGCAGGGTAGCTGCTAGCTTTAGCCTTCACTAGAGTATTGTGGCCCTTTGGAAAAATGCAAGGTGCCTGGTAACAGGACTGGTAACTTTGGTGAACTAGCTTACACTCAAGTATTAAAAAGCAATTAAAGACAGAAAGGCTTTTTTATCTGAGGTGGAAGAGGAGATTTGATATGGTCCTTTGATGCCCAAGGGACAGGTTAAACAATACTGTGTCCAGCCAGCCTTGTCACGTCCTCCAAGATGACACTGCTGCAAGTGCTAAGGCCTCTTCTGCTCTAGATGTTCAAAGGTCGGCACCCCGCAGCAACACCCAATGAGGCCATTAGCAATGATGATCATGCCTCTCTGTTTACTTTACTAGGCAGTTGATGGATTGTAATTTCATTTTAGATTTGGGAGAAACTTAGGCAAGCATTTGTAGCATCACTCTTTCTCATTACTGGTAGAGAAATGCCAACCATGCATTTGTCCATCTCCTTTGCTCACTTATCCAGTATTGGGTCACAAGAGCCAAGGCAGCACAGGGCAGGGCAGTGCCACAGAGAGCATCCCAGTCTACCCTAGAGCACAAACATGTGCACACACACTGGAGAACTCATAGATGCTACTTCACCTAACTATGCATTTTTGGACTGCTTGAGAAAGTACAAGAAGGAAGCCTGCACAGCATGAGGAGAACATGCAAACTCCCCACAAACAGAGATCTGATTCCCTCCAAAGCTAGAGGCAACAGTGCAACCCACTGAACCGGCATACACTGAATGTACGCTACCCACTGAACTAAATATTGCCCTTTCATACGTTTTCATTCCCATCCTGCTGTTTCGCATTGATTTTTTTTCTCTTTTGACTGATTCATCACACCCTTGACACTTGTCTTAAAGGGCCAGCTGCCTGTACCTGTTGACAGGTGTGACAATCAGCCTGAATTAATTAAGAGCTTGATTGGGGAAAAAAAACAGCTTTCAGGAGGTCCCCAGAAACACACACACTCAACTCCTCGCCACCTGTTTTCATACCCCACAGATCGATGTTTTGTAGCAGCATAATGAACTGGGACTACGTGCAATTCAAAATGCACTATTTTTTTTTCTTACTAGATTTCTATGTTTAACTGTGGAAAAAAAATACATAACAAAACCTCTTAGTATTCTGAAGAACGAACCTGACAGGTGGGCTGTAGCCATTGTTAAATTATTACCAATTTGAATGCTCCGAGAATATGAATAATAATAATATGCTTATAAGTACATAATAAATAGTTCATGTTTTGGAATACGGCATGGAGAACCTTGCGATATGGTGTGTGTGTGTACTAATGGTGTATGTGTGTGTACTAATGGTGTATGTGTGTGTGTGCTTGAATGCAACATATTGTAAAAATACAAACCAGGGCACTTTATGGCGTCAGCTATAAAATAAGTATGTACACAGGCCAGTATTAAAGCAAAAATAACCACATACAAATGTTTAATCAGAATATCTATGCTTTTTTCTTGCTGTTAAAGACCTTTTAATTCGGCACCAGCCATTCACTAATCCATAATTATTTTTTACCGGGAGGCTACGTTGTCTTGTAGAGCCGGCAGTAAATAAACATCAACGCAGTGGGACAGGCATCCTGGACGACCCCCGCCCCGAAAGGGCGGATGGGGGGTGACTCGTGGAGCCAAGCATGGCAGAGGCGCTTTGACTCCTTTAATGCGTCAAAGCCGGTCGCATCGCTGCCAGCCGTGCAGCATCAGCGTGCAGAGAACTTCCTCCTGCCCGAAGAGGCGGCGCACGGCTAAATTACCTGGCTAAGTGTGTCCTCGGCACGCCGGAGAACAGCTGTCAGATGTTCCGCGCTGGGAAATTATGCATCTTCAGCTCGCCCTGTCTGTCAAAACATGTTTCAGGATGAGGAGGGTTATTATATTATTATGCGAGATTCATAAACATGCTGTTGCAGATTCCTCTGTTTAGCGGCCTAATTACATCCAACAGGATCTTTTCCGGGGTTTCATGAACCCCATAGAAAAGGAGGGAAAAAAAAACCCTCCACGTTCGCTGTTGTTCGGGACACTTTTCATCGCACCGACGTAATCTGGCAAACGTACACGTATTTCACACGATGCAGAGAGCTGGATTCAGATGTAAATGCAACATGTGAATCCACCTGGGCCCTGATGGGGGGGAGGGAGGGGAATGGGGGGGGGGG
>JAODJU010000036.1:12729872-12740817 GCA_026776725.1 Gnathonemus echidnorhynchus
ATGACAGACTGGTAGTGAAGAGTTTTCTTTAGTCCTGATGACAGACTGATGGTGAACAACTATCCTTAGTCCTGATGGCAGACTGATGGTGAACAACTATCCTTAGTCCTGATGGCAGACTGATGGTGAACAACTATCCTTAGTCCTGATGACAGACTGATGGTGAACAACTATCCTTAGTCCTGATGACAGACTGAAGGTGAAGAGCTATCCTTAGTCCTGATGACAGACTGGTAGTGAAGAGCTGTCCTTAGTCCTGATGACAGACTGATGGTGAAAAACTATCCTTAGTCCTGATGACAGACTGATAGTCACAAGCTGCACTCAGTGACGAGATTGAAGATCTGATGATAGATTAGTCTTAGCCTTGATGACAAACTACCAAAGATCAGGAACTTGCCATAAGTTAGATCTGCTCCAAGCTTCAGAAAGCCATTCAGGGACATGGGACTAGTCACCTCGAATTGTAACCATCTGAATGCTGCTAACTGCACCGCTAACCCTATTGCTATCATTCCGGCGTCTGATTCTGTACTCAGCCATTGAGCTTTCAGTCACACCTCACGGCTTTAATAATGATGCATGAAATCTGGATACATGTTACAGCGAATTATGATTCATATCCTCCTGGTGCTGGATTTCACTTCATTTCATCATCCGTTCTTCTGATTTACATTTATTCTGACCTATTTTGTAACAGAGATTACCACGTCCTTCATTGTTTAAATGCTTAGCAAGATAAACATGTGTAGCAGTCACAGGTTAGAGATTTGTATATATTTTTTCAGGAAAAGAAACCAATATAAGTTGAAAGAGTGTCTTTCTGTACAAATTTAGCTGCTGCCTAATTAGGGCAGCAGGTATTTTAAATAATTACTCAGCTAGAGTTTTTTTTTTGAGGTTTGTTGATGCTGACAGCATTCATGTATAAATTATTCAGATTTTTTACGGGATAAGTTGCGAATTTGTTGAGAGACGGTATTACATACTGTCACATTTAATGAAACCCCTGAAACTATTTATCTTCTTAAAAAAACAGTAATTGGCTGCTTTGTATGTAGCTTTTTTGCAAGGACTCAGTTGACTAGGGTGCATTTTGTTTTTTAAGGATCAAGCCAATAGATGATCCTGTGACAGCAGCCCTGGGCTCGGTTTCTGGAGGCGCGAAAAACGAAGCACCTGCAGGTGTTGACAGCTTGGTCTAGGGGTCAGAGGCGAGGGCCACTCAGGGGGTGACGGGTTTCATTGATCAGCCAATGACACAGGCCCCCACCACCTTTCAGATAATGAGGCTTTCATAGCCTTCCATAGTCCTAGAGTGCTCTCAGAATGGTAAATGGTAACCATTCAAAGTGCACTCCGTGTGTAAACGATGCATTGGTGTGATTGTGTGTGTGATTTACTCTCCCATGCAGTCCATTAGAGGCAAATATTTATAAACTGGAGAACTGCTCCTCCATTAATCAAGCAGATTTTATGCTGGGTAACTCTTATAACAGAGATAATGTTAAAAAAGAAATAAAGTAGCATAGTACAGTGAAATATCACGGCTGGCTTCTTACAACTACTATTTTTACTGCGTTTCACAACTGATAGTATTATTTAAAGTGACTTACAGCTCTCTCTGCTTTATAGAGCTGGAACTTTAAATACCCAACACCAGGACAAGATCCAATCTAGAAGGACTTATATTCACATCCCTCTCTGCTATGCTACAGACTGCCCTGGCATGGCCTGTTGAGAGTTTAAAGACCCTCTTCAGGACAGAGAAGGAGGTATAGGAGTGCTATTTAACTGACCATGTAATTCTGAGGTCCTGACAGAGTTATGGAGAGACCACAAGCAGGCAGCGGCTGGTTTTCCCCTGGTGACCTTTGTGTACTGGTCAATCCCTTGACCTTAACCTCACCTAAACAGATCCTATTTGAACTTTATTTACATCACCTTACAAAAGTAAATGGAATGGAAAAATAAGCCTGTTTATGTTAGTTGTTGTTCATTGCTTTATTTGACAATCGCGATCCGGCATACATGGAGGAGCTGGCCGGCCAGATATAAAAAATTTAAACTTCTGTTTTAAAAAATTTAGTTTCCATTTTTCTTCAGAGGTGATCAGAATGAGCAAAAGTCAGGAGTCATAGAAAAAGGTGTGGCTTGAAACCTTATAGTTTAGTTTTGGAAATGAACTGATCCCTCCCCAAAACTCCCAGTGTAATACGACGCTGGGAACCCCTGGACTGAGGGATGCATGTGAGTTAGAATTTTAATTGTATAGGACTTTAGAACTGAAAGTGATTAGAGACTGCATATATGGATATAATAATCATTCAACGGCAATGAATGAAAAGAGGATTTCAGGGTTCAACATGTTTCTTTATAGCTACATCACTCCTGCTTCATGTCATCTCAGTTTGAAGGACACTGTGACGCTGTCGGCTTCCAAAGTCCTAATTAATTAGGGCCGATCTGTCTTTTCCTCTGCAGGTGCCCCACTTCAGAATTTGACAAATTCAATTAACCTCATAATGCATCAAAACAAGACAAACGTTTTATTTCTCTAAGCTCCGGAAGCCATCTGGCGAGCCGTTGCAGAAATAAGTCCAGCGGCTGTGCGAAATAGCAGCTGACGCCTGGTGTTATGGCTGAACACAACAGGGCTGGCACTGAGGCCTTCCCCTAATGGAAGCTAATTCAGCCCTTTCAGTGGTTGCTGCGCCACAAGAGCAAACAGCTCACGACTGAGAGAAGCGATCTGGGAGAAGCGGGAAAGATCTGGAAACCTGTAATCAATCATCCCATTTGTGCAAAGGTGTTGGACGTGAAACCTTTTACCTCCTCAGTAGTGGCCAGGCTAATGGCTTCCACACCTGTCAAGCCATTTGATCTGGTTCATTATGCACGTTAGCAGACAAACCTCACGTCGCATGTCTGATGGCTCTGACTGCTGCCTTATTCAAATCTGTGTCATGGTGATCGTAACCCTGAAATGCTTTAACCCCTTAATAAACACTACTCCTTTGTACATTCCCCTCTGGGATACTGGTTCCCACAGCACAGCGAATGAGGACAGTAAGATGATTTTGTTAGATAATGCGCTTGAATGATAAAATCCTGTTGGGGTACCAGGCATGATCTCAGCCACACAACCTGTTATGTTGACTTTTACACTCTCCTTGGCCAAGTCATCCCACTCATGTGTGTAAAGGAAAACACGTTTCTCCTTCCTTTGCAAGAAACAAAAAATAATCCCAGGTTCCACATTTAACTTTTTTGCGAGAACTGCCTAAACTTGATGTATAACATCGAGACTCTCGTTTATAATTTAGATATTATCTGCTTTCCTAACAGAGCACCACAGCCCAGGTCTGCAGGGGGTGGAGGACAGCCAGCCGAGGCGCGGAAGATCCAACAGTAGTTCCCACGAGATTAATTACGGCATGCCACGGGATAGCCCATCCTGGGGTACAGCGATAGCGCCGAGCTACCCCTTCTCACCCCTGTGTGCTACTGCTGATTAACGAGCACCTGCACAGGACCAGGGACTCGTTAGGGGCACAGAGAGATCCCTGGGGTGAAGTACGTTTTTGTTGGGGTAAGTAACAGAGGGGACGCTGAAACACCTGACACTCCTGCTGCAACAGAGCCTTCTGGGATAAATACTGATGCCTATTTATTATCGCACAATGCCCAGCAAATAGCCTCAAAACACACACACATATATAGTATATGTCTGTAAGGGATGCACTGTGTGTGTATATACTGTATATATAAAACCGTGTGGAACAACAGTCAGCACAAAGACAATGTAAAACCTGCAGTTTCCCATAATCCTGAGCTGTAAACTTCCAAGACACTAAGCTGCGGGAGGATCGCTTATCACACAGGCAACTCCAGGACACCTCTGTTCCGTGAAGTCTGCGTCTGAATCCTGCACCCACGGAAGGCTGTCATCCGCAGGCAGCTTCAGCAAGCTGATGGGTCACCCTGCATTAATCCAGTCCTGTCCCGTTTCCTTCAGGCTTGTGTGGGAAGCAGGATGAAACGGGATTGTCATGTTCAGAACTCAGCCGCTATCGGGCCATCGGCCGCATTCTGCTGTGTGCTGCCTCTGACGTCACTGGCCGATGAATTTGAAAATTGCAACACTATCCTCCCATCTTCTTTTTCTGACATTGTGGCAATAAGGAACTCATTAAACCAGCAGATAATCTTTTAAATGAGGGGGAACATAAGAACCAACTAAGATACCCAGTCAATATTATACACTGGACAATTTCTTATGTGTGTTGAGCACTTTGGTTTGTTCTGGAGCTAAGGTGAAGCCTATGTAACTGTTGGTTTAAAAATTAATGTTTTCAGTTACTTTGTAACTTTTTTTTTAGGGAAAACTTCATTGCATTAGTTAACTGCTGAGAAGCATACTTCAGACCTAATTTGGTCATGTAATGTTGTATTTTATTAATGATTAAAATTCATAAGGGATTTTTGATCAATAGCATCTGAAGTAATACCAGAGGCTAAATTAAACTTTGATCAGCCAGTGAAATGATATCAGCAAAACAAAGAACAAAGTGGAAATGGAAAAGTTAAAATGGAAAAGATTGCATGATCGTGCAGTCATTCGGCCCAGTAATTTGTTATTTCAAAGGAGAATAACTTTTCAGTATCATGTCATTGAAAATGGTATGAAGACACATGTATGGCCATCTCCACAAACCCCACAGAATTCCTGCAAGGATGCGATCAGAACGAAAACCACCCGCAGAAGAGCCAGGTCAGGGAGGGCTGGCGTGGGGCGGCTGTTTTCTGTGTCCCTCAAGCATTTCTGAGATGTACTGAAGATCCTGGAATGTAAACAAGATGCTGGACTTTCAGGGCAGAAGCACAATGATGTGCCCTGTGTGCCCCGAATGAAAAAACGCTGCACCGGTTCACAGCAGCCTGGATAAATAAAAGAGATTTTAAAAAGGAAAATAAGCATTTACACCACATTTACAGGAATTAGATAAGACGCATCTGGCAAATACCACACAAGAGAACAGTAAACCACAGGTAAACCACTTCAGACTCAACAATGGATCGTTTAGAGCAATAGGGAGCGATAATTCAGGAAGTTAGGAGGCACTTTTATGCTAAAAAAAACCTCTGTTCTCACAGGGTCTATAGCTGTCAGAATGCTTCTGGCTCTGTCACATAAATGTCAAAAAAACAGACAGGTCTTTTAAGCTAAGTTATGGTGGGAGTTCTCTCTCACAGACTAATTGGTACTTTAGTTTTGCGAGTGGTCGTGACAAAGGTTTCCACATGTTAAGGGGCAGACGAGTAAAAGTTTTGATTTGCACACGTTAAGGAGGTTCGAGACGGCGACATCTGGTTTGACAGCTGGGTGACTGACAGCCGTGCCCGTGTGAATCACCAGCAGAACAGAGCTTATGATGGAGGGAAACACAAGAAGGTCAAAAACATTGCTAAGGTGCATTGTTCTTCATGGGGATTTGGAGAGTCAAATTTGCCATGTCCAGGTGGAGTCCTTCCTTTTGAATGCTACCACATGTGGTTGGCTTTGATTTAACTGAAAATAGGAATTATTTACTGTCATATAATCTTGTACTGGAAGGATTCACAGCTTCCACTTCATATTCTGAAGCGGGTTCTTGTTCAAGATTAAAGCCCAAAAAGAGGTTAGATTTTATCACAGCCCTAAACCTAACCCTCTCACCCTGCCTACTTGCTAAACCAAACCCTGCCTAACCTACCAGCCCCACCTACAAAGTGAGAGAGGGAGTAATTACAGGGAGACCTCCAATTAGGCACCTGCTAACAGCACCTACGAGCACAGAAGCCAGTTTAACCGTGCTGACAGTCATTACAGTTGATGGCCTGGCATTGATATCAAGCTAGAAAATCGCCGGGGACACGTCGGGCTTGAGGGATTCGCTAATGTGGTAATTGTTCATGGCAGTTCTATGTGTTTATTTTATAGGTAAGATATAAGCGCATATTACATTTAAAGGTTATATAACAAACAGAGAAGTAGCATGGGTGGTATAACATATGGGATATTAGATTTTGCAAATGACAAAATTAATTTTACTTTTGCATTGGTGATAGGAGTTGCTCTTTGTACTAAGAAAAAAAAAATGACTCAGCCATTCAATCACTGAATCCTCTCTTGGCGAAGAGTGTCTCTGCGTCATTATTGGGCACGTGTCTCTCTTTGTCCACATGTCAGTGGCGCTAAAGCGTGACATGGACACCGTGGTCCTGTTATTGTCACTCTTATGCTGATGCACTATTAGCCACTGCAGCCTTGACCGTGGAGTGAGTTTAAGAGAAAATACACAGAAATGACAGAAAGCACCCAAGAAGTTGTTAAATATAAATGCTTTGAGAAAAGCAGGGCAAGCTGATAGCTATGAATATTTATATAATGTTCATGCACATATGAATAATAATTATATGTTTTACATCCATATTTATATTAAACACTTGCGTGTCAGACGTGTCGTATCGTTGTGATGTACATGAAATCGAATTAATATTAACCGTCAAACCAGTGGTTCACAAGCATATCAGTGCTGCTTGGCTCAGTGGTAAAAAGAAATGAACTTATTTAATAAACAGCCTCAAGTACAGAAATGTAAAGTATCAGTTCTGACAGATATGTACACCTATTCTAATAAACCTGAACTAGACAAATAGGAACTGCAAGACGATTTGTTTCAATTTATGGTTTCAGCAATGATTTGATTCAAAATGATAAACAAGCCAACATTGCCTCCTGTATGAGGGGCCAAGTAAAATTTCTCATCAAGGTAAAGGTAAAAATAAAATACATACTGACATACAATTCAAACCTTACACTGAATCTTAACTTTGAAAGTTTCATGCATATAAATTTTAAAGAATTATGCCAAAACCCCAAACTGCTCACTAATACATATGAAATGAGTTATTAAAGATTTCAATGCCTGTCTGTCAGATTTCTCACTTTATCTGAGAGATATATTTAACACCAATGCAACACATGATTTGCTCACACTGAAAGGGTTGCAACTCACACCAACTAAACTGTGAATATATGTTTTTTAGGCTTTTGAATTATCATAGGCAACACATATGTGTTTACACAACACGTATCACAGCCATTGGGCTGCACGGCAGCTCATTGGGTAACTGTTGTCTCACACCTCCATGGATGGGGGTTCAAATCCTGCCTCCTATGTCTGTGTGTGAGGAATTTGCATGTTCTCCATGTGTCACTTAGGAAGAATGCTGCCTCTGAATTGCCTGTAGTGTGTGTATGTGAATCGAGATGGGCTGGGATCCTGTTCAGGTTATACCCCTGCATTATGCCCTATGCTGCCTCAGGTAGGCTCTGGGATAAGTGGTGGGAAGCTGGATCGGTGTTATAACCATGCAGTCTATTAAAAACAAAAACCAGAATAACTATGGAAAGATTCTTGGAATATAGTGGCTGTGTGGCCAGAGAGATCCAGCAGCGCCAGTACAGTTCCGACCCTCGGCTGTCTTTGTGGGTTGACTTTTCCTGCTCGCCCAGGTGTCCCTGGCAATCTGTAAAAAAAAAAATTTGTAAGCAAAAATTTGGAATAGTCAATGTGACCTAAATGCTCCAGTGAAAACACCAAGCTTTATAACTGCTGTAAAAGTTTCCTTAGATAAAACCTCTACTATACAACTGCGTAGATGAGTAAATATCTGTATGTATCTAATGCTGTGTAGTATGTTTAAATATCAAAAACCTTTAAATCATGGACATATGAATTAATTACAGCACACTGAGCGAAGTAGTGCAGTTCCATGTCCTTGAGCCATTGATCGCACCTCTCCGATTACTGAAGTGCCTCCTTGGGACAGTCCCAGAGAGAGCAGAGTCAAGGCTGCTGTAATTTAATGACTGAGCTGTGCACTATGGCTGTGGTATCAGCTCCTGGTGGGTGGATGGCATCTCCGTTACCATGATTAAGATGTGGTGATACATCTAAATTCTCAAATGCTGAAAGGACCTTCAGCTGGGAGGCAGTGTCCTAAAGCCTAACCTTGAGCCCCAATGCCTTGACGCTTCTTCCCTGCGATGCCATCTTTGGAAACGGGACCCAGGCAGAAGCGCCAGTGCTAGCCAATAGCTTTCAGCCAAGCAGACTGCGTCGTGTCTAGCCCTCACTGCACTTCCTCAATGCGATGCCTGCTGACAGTCTGACCGTTTTGAACTTGCCAGTGCCTCAGAGGCGAGATTCTGGCCTTGACATAACAGTGATGAAATGGTAGGAGGGCGGCTGGGGGTGAACCCTAAGTGAAGGTAAAGCAGAGGTGGCAGAGCTGAGGAGATTCCATCAACCTGCAGAGCACATTCTTAGTTGTCACGAAGCCCTTTTGCTCTGAGCGATGATCAGGTTGGCTCGGGCTATGGGCTTCTTGTTTGGTCTAACATCTGTGCTCGCTGGCGGCGCTTCCCGCCCTGCTTCCTGTCAGCTCTGACGATGACCGAACAGCAGTGTGGCAAACATGGTTGTTAAAAATAGAAAGCACTCGGATTTCCTTTCAGGTCAACATTTGCCTTTGCCAGTGATGTCTTAATGAGAAAGACTAAAGACAAGCATTGCCCATTTTACCGTGCGTTTGATTTGACTGTTGCGATTACCTCAGTGAGCTACACCCAGACACAGAAACTTTAAGTTGGTACTCTGAATTTTTTTAAACCCCCTTTGATCTTTCTGGAAAGAATCCATTTCAGCCAGTGAATCAAACTGTATTGAGCTAAATTTATTCTACCCTGGGTACAAGTTATGATATCTGGTTCTGATTCAAGTTGTTGGTTCACCTTGTTTCTCTGTACCTTGAGACAGAAATTTGTTTTTGCCCCATTTTTTCATTCTGTTAAAACAAATACCGTACCTTATTAGCAGGACATTATATTTTCTGTTCTATATGCCTGTATCTTGTTTTCTAATGTTTTTTCCTTTCCATCTATGAGGATATGCCTTATTGTAACAGACATCTTTTTGGTCTCTCCTTAAAGATTTTCCTAGTCAGATATGAAGTATACTTGAAGGTCCGATTACTGAAACCTAATCCTTAAAGCTTAAAAGCTGAAAGGCAACTGCCTGCTTACGAGACCCCAGAAAAAGATCATTCACTTCCACTATCATCAAGCCTGATGTAAAAATGTCCCTCTTTGTTAGTAAATCCATCACCTACCATTTATTTGATACATTTTGAATAAAAATCCCCTACTGCCTAAAGGAATAACTATTATTAACTATTATCCAAGGCCTTATGCTTCAGGGCTTTTTATAAAATGGGTCCCAAAATATATATATTTTTGCCTTTTACATGTGTCTGTATGAGGCTCCAGTGGAGCCAGTATGCCCTTTCTGATGTATGAGGAGATCATCAGAAAGAGGTACCTGTAGAATGGAGGAAAGTACACCTGTGTTCTGTACTGGCGACATGACTCACACTCAGGATTTCTAAAACCTGGGGATTAGACATAACATGGCGGATGATACACAGGGAGTTTGAGACTATACAGTATGGTGATGGATGCATGGATGGATGGATGGATTTTATAACAATATATAATCATACAGTGTATTAAAGCATCTTTATCACAACCCAGTGCCCCCAAAATGGACTTAAGTGCAGAAATCAAAGAAAAAAAGTTTTGAAAAAAGAGCTCTAGAGTTTCCACCAATGGTCTACTGACCAGACTAAGCCCATGCTCTCTGGTTTGACTTTTTCTATGCAAAACAGGAGATCTGATCATCTCTGGAAGACCTCCAAATTCAAATGTTAAGCTCTTAAACAAAGCTTTCCAGTTTTTATTCAAGTGTTAATTCTGCAGACCTGATGGTTTATTCATCGAATGCAAATTGCGATGCCATTTTCATTTCAAAATAAAAGCGAAACAGGAGAGGCATGGCTGGTAGCCGTTTTGCCGAGACTGAAGCCTGTAATCGGCAAGAAATTCCGCTGTGTTTCCCAAACAAGGACTGCAGAGAGTTGCAGTAACATGCAGTGTAAGCGTGCACAGAGATGCTGCTCTAACTGCATCACTTCACCAGGCTCCAGGCAGCAGATGGTTAAGAATCAGCTTCAGGCAGTGGAGGGACCCCAGCGGGGGGAGCGTGTGTCTGATGGCGCACACGAGTAAAACAGCCCATGTGTGAAAAACTGCAGACAAGCGAAACTAAAAAACGAATTAAAATTTATAAATGACGTAGTGTCGTTTTCTGGCACAGGCAGGGAGATGGGAAGTTCAGCCTAAGCAAACGGGGAACGTGGCGTTGGTGTGACAGGGACGACAGATGGTCCCCTCGTCTCTGACGGAGCCGGCCTCGCGTGTTTTTCAGAAGCTCACACTTTGGAGTTTTGGCCTGCAAAAATCTGTCTATAAAATTGTTCTTTACCAGTCTGACTAACAGGAGTATTTGGAAAAGGCACATATATTTATCCCAACAGGCATCTCCCATCCAGTAGGTGAAAGCAAGCCGTTTATCAGGGAGGAGTAGAGATCTGAAAATCAATGCAGGCTATTAAAAGAGTTGATCATGTTTGTCAAGCTTTGTAACCACAAATTAAAAGGACACATTATTTCCAGGGCCCCATAGAAACATCCATTTTCACATCAATTCTTCCAATATATGAAACGTACGTTTAAGAAAAAATGAAGAGCTGTTTGAGAGACAGCAAAATGCAGGAGAAAGAAGGGTGCTTGGGTTACTCCAGCCTATACGCCCATCGGGCACATGTCATATTTACCCCATCAGATACGCCCATCTGGCACATGTCATATTTACCCCAGCAGACACGCCCATCTGGCACATGTCATATTTACCCCAGCAGACACGCCCATCTGGCACATGTCATATTTACCCCAGCAGACACGCCCATCTGGCACATGTCATATTTACCCCAGCAGACA
>JAODJU010000036.1:12741944-12756777 GCA_026776725.1 Gnathonemus echidnorhynchus
ACCCCATCAGACACGCCCATCTGGCAAATGTTATATTTACCTCAGCAGACACGCCCATCTGGCACATGTCATATTTAACCAATCAGACACGCCCATCTGGCACATGTCATATTTACCCCAGCAGATACGCCCATCTGGCAAATGTCATATTTACCCAATCAGACATGCCCATCTGGCACATGTCATATTTACCCCATCAGACACGCCCATCTGGCAAATGTTATATTTACCTCAGCAGACACGCCCATCTGGCACATGTCATATTTACCCCAGCAGATACGCCCATCTGGCACATGTCATATTTACCTCAGCTGACACGCCAATTTCGCACATGTCATATTTACCCCGGCAGACACGCCCACCTAGCATATGTCATATTTACCCCAGCAGACACGCCCGTCTGTCACATGTCATATTAAACTCACCCTGGTAGCATGGATAGCATTGAACACGATATACAGGAAGTAGTCACGAAGAATGGAGTTCTCCAAATGCTTTAGCTTTTTTCCACAGTGCGTTCAAGCAAATTTGTGGTTTCCTGACTGCAGGAATTCAAGCATTACACATACATTTCAAGTGAAGCTGGATGATGAACTGTCTTTAAATATCAGAATATCCATATAGCGTTTATGCTAGGCGTGTAGTTCATAAACAGAGATCCAATTCCACTATAGGGGCTTCGTTCGATGGTCTGAGCTGAAACACAATGTTGATGCTTTATTTGGGCCATGTAATCTCGTCTAGACTGCCACACTTCTCATCCCCTATTCCCAACTTTAATAGACTCCTTTTGTCGGTCTCCTCCACCTGTGGAAAAGCAAAATCTCATCCTGGCGAAGCCATTAAGAGCGCCACGGGACACAAAAGGGCCAGGAGCAGCAATCCGTGGTGCTAAAAGTAGCCTTTAACTTCCCTGTGACCTGGTAATTCAAGCTTCCGTTCCAGTCCAGCGGCGTCGCTCTGTGGAAGCGAGGACGCCACAGCTGGCTCACTCTAAACATTTTCAGCTCCTGCTGAACTCCTGCCTCATTCATTGCTCTTGCAGATTCTCGCTCGCTCCGTTTAGTACACCTTCAGCTACATACTGGCTTTTCATCCTGTTGGGCTCCTAATTGATTTGAGCTGTACATTGATGTAATGGACGCCACAGTAAAAAGCATATCAGACCGATATTCTTGGGAATAGCCGGCATAAAATATTAAAAAACGTAAATCAGAATGCCCAGAATTTTCCAATTATAGCTCAGGAAAGGAATTAACTGGCATTAAATTGTCCACAGGTATAAGTAAAATTTTTAGCAAATAACTCTAACCTAAACCGTAACTTGATTCAATTCTAGTTTTTTTCCACACAAAGCACAATGTATGAAAATGCACCCAGATTTAGGTTGGCCTGCTTTTTCTCCACTGTCATGTTAGATTGAGGCCATTGTGTGAGAACCTTGCGGTAAGAGGGCCACACTGCTTGACTTCAACTACAGTCAAAGTCAGTCTCCCTCATGCTTGAATGGCCATATAGAGAGCCTTGGAAAAGAAATCTTCCATGGAAAATTGGAAGGCGGTAAGGCATGTCCATGGGTATGAGCATACAGATCACACATGGAAGCCCGGGGAGGAAGCAACAATTGAATAACCACATGGGTGTGACCTTGGTTTTTGGCTGCCTAAAAATAGCTGATTTTTCATTTCCTACTGCCTTTTTTATTTATTTGTTTTATGGCCACACTTGGTGGTCCATTATGTATAACATGTTGCTAATATTTCAATTTATAAAAGGGGTTGCAAAGAATTAAGCAGTAATGGATCTGGAAAGGCTAGCACCAATCACGGACACTGGGGCATTTCCACTGCTACACCAGCACAATTATGCTTAGCTGTGAGGATGAGGGATGACATTTAAAAGTCACCTGGTCAGCCCAGTGAAACATTCACCCTCTAATTTCACTTTTGATCAAATTAAGGCCCTTTTTGTACATCCAGGGGTACAGCTCCTGTCACACACAGCTGCATCAACAATCACTGGCTTGAAAATAATTTGTGTCATGCTTACCTCCTGCTCATCAAAAAAGTAACAAAATGTGGTGATGAAAGCCCAACTGTACTGCAGGAATACAGGAGAAAGGGCAAAAATGACAAACAAGGGTTGATTAAGAGAACAGGCATGCCCTAACTGTACCATAACATTTATTCATGCAATAATAATAACAAACACATTTTTATAAATATTACAACTGTCTAACTGTTCATGAGACCAGAGCTTTCTGCATTCTCCTGTGGCTCATTTATGACCAGGGGAGAATGTTAATGAAACATAATTATATGCACACAGTGCTGCTGGGAAATATACAGCCCCTTCATCATGTACATTTCACGACAATCTCATTAAGGCTTTATCCAAACCCGAGTATTCAACCTGAAAACATATAAACAGAAAAATCACTGAAAGAATTTTTAGAACTAAGTGGATGTTTTACTCAAAAAAAAAAAATGCTTCAGCTATTCCAGAGCTACAAGGAGGTGCCGTTCAGGTATCATCTCAACCATTATAGTATATTGAGCTTAGGTCTGGACATTGACTCTGTTCTTAAAAATAAATGACAAACCAAAACATTATTCTTCTTTAAATAAGTGTAAGAATTCTGGGTGTCATTAATGACTTTACCCAGAGTTGCCAATAAATTGTCATGGCAACATATTGCCACGACTTCAGCGGGGAAACAGCACAGACGCCGTGAGATCGGATGAGGGTTTATTAGAAGGGAGACAAAACAGGAACATTGAAGGACGTCACAATGTTAATGACTGGACTAAGGAAACATACTTTAACTCAGACTTAAATACATTGGACTAATCAACAACAAGAAGAAACAGCTGGTAAACACGGGGATTCCACGTGAGGTAGCGAGGGGGCGTGGCACACGGGAGGATCGGACAAGCAGGGCATAACACATACAAGCACTTAAACCACACCCTGGGCCATAACTGTCTCAGGGTTCATGTTATATTTTATTATTTTATGCACATATCAATTTGTAAAAATCACACATAATTTCATTAAATAGGAATAATAATAATAATAATAATAATAATTATTATTATTATTATTATTATTAAAGCATATCATTCAAAGATCTATGTTAGGACTCAACATTTTTTAAGGAATGCTATATGCACACAAACACAAAAGCCTTGTGTAGACCACATATAGGCTGCATATAAGCCACACACAGTCCACACACACACCATGATGAAAACAATCTCCATTCATCCATCCACTTTCAGTAACCGCTGGTCCTAGTCAGGGTGGTGAGGGGTCCAGAGCCTATCCCAGAAGCTGCGGGCACAAGGCAAGGATGGAAGGCAAGGCCTAGGATGGGGCACCAACCCATTGCACTTCATACAACTATACATATTTAACATGTAATGAATGGATGTTATGGGCAGGGTGATGGCACATCGGGCAGCACCATAGCCTCCCAACTCTTGATGGGTGGAGTTTGCATGTTTTCCTTTCATACTGTTAGGTAAACAGCGTGCACTATATTGGCCTCAGGATGTGCCTTCTGATAGACTGGCTAACTGTCCAGGGTGTCCCCCATCTCATGCCTTCCAGGGATTGGACTCTAGGCTCACCTGCACTGGTTAAGCATTCATGAAAAATGTCTGGAGAATCATGGATATGGTGACTGTCTCTGTTAGAAATACTCTTTAGGGGGCTTGTCTACCGTAGGCAGTGCTCAACAGGTTGAAAGACATTAACATTGTCTGGGAATAGCACTGGATAAAAATATCTAATAATCGATGCACCCCAGAGCAACTTCTTTATGCTATTTTTGATTTGTGGACATGAGTGATTTTTCGAGGACGAGCTTGACCTTGTTAAGCAGTCATATGTGGCTGTCATTGTAAGATTTGCCCATGTAACTCACAAAATGGGCGCAGCCTCCTGCTGTGCATGGTGAAGGGCTGCAGAGCCCACTTCTGCTCCATTTAAGCACCTCCACCGAAAGCAGCGGCCGGCCATGCCGTCACCGTCATGCGTTTTTGCTCTGCTCCCTATTAAACTGCTGCCCCTTCCCACCCGAATCATATCAGTTGAATTACTCACATCCCATCCAGCACCATAATATGTGTGTCTGCCTAACCTGCTGTCAGAGGCATGCAGCTTGATGTCACGGCTTTTGCTGCTGTTTCCGGTGGCTTACCGCGGGGGCTGCCCATCCAGACTACCTGGTAAACCTGCTGATAGCTAAACACGCATAATAACATTAGTATCCTCAGTAAGCACTTAGTGTCAGAGTGGGCAGAACAAGAAAACTGGGGGAAATGGCCAGCGTGAGCTGTATTTGCATATGTTAGCCATTTTGCCTCATTCCTGGGGTCATTAGAGCTGTGAATGCTTACTGACATGCTTCTTCTGTGTTGTTTTTTGAATTTGAGGTGTGTGTGTGTGTGTGTGCATGCTTATTGGGTATCTCATTTCCCAAAACACTGATTTCAGCTGAGCAGGGGAGACAGCGGATGTTGTGAGCCCCTGGGTGCCGTAGCTGGAGGCGATGTCAGACTGACGGTGATGATGTCAATGCTCATGGTACCAGGGGAGTAGGCCGCACTGAGAGAATGAAGACCTTGAGAGCTGGAGTAGGTCTCCGAGTCCTTGTGGGGCTAATTGTTTGCATTGTGAGAGAAGATTAGGGAACCCAGAAGTGATTCCTCTAGTTCAACTGCACTAATGAAAGTACATTGAAATTGTTAAACATCAAGCTAATGTAATTAATAACATGGTATTTATATCTTTCTCACCACATTTTTTAATTCCTAAATTTCTAACTAAACATTTTCCATATCATATTAAAAACTACACGAAGCATTAATTTAATGTATATAACTTTCAAAATCAAAATTATATTTAAATTAAATTAATTAAGCAAATCCCATACAAATCAAAGAGAATTCAAAATAAAAGTCTTGCTTTCAGATGAAAAAAATTAAATCAATTAAAATTACAAGTTAGTGGTTTGTTAAAAAAGAAATTAAAATGAGTGTAAATCAGTTTGTATGATCTTTATAATTACGTTTGTAATTACACCACATTGAATTAAACAGATTTGAAAGGCATATAAATAACTTTGCTAATAACACGTGTACATGATTCAGTTCAATGTAAATTTGAGATCTTAGTGCCTTTAGTAAAATTCAGCTCCACCCCCTACTGTGCCTGCAATGAACACACCGGCAGTCTATCATGGAAAGATGCTGCTCCCTAACAGAAAGTCATATCCCCCTCTAAAGAACCAGTCAACTCTGCAGCCCTGCAGAGTATCTTATCATCATAACCTCATGTCACATGACTGCATGTGACCTCTGCATGGCATGCTGGGACTTGCATTCACATACTGAGTCTCTTACAGAAAGAGGAAAATCATGCACCAGAAATGGTCCCCACAACGTTAAGATAAGAAATGTTTTCACATTATCGGGGACCCCATGATGAAATATATATAACCCCCCCTCCACACACACACACACACACACTATAATTAACTGAGAGAAACCCATCTATCTAAACTGCATTGGATTGTGGGAAAACCTACTCTAACACTGGGAGATCATGCAAACTGCCCACATATATGACTGAGGCTGAAATCAAGCCCAGAACGTTACCAGGGATGAAGCCCCAATGCTACCTAAGGGCGACACTCAACCGTTATCGGGATGAACCCAAGAGAGCACCTGTCAAATGTATCAAAATGTGAGCTGGTAGTTAGATTGCTCCCTCAAGAACAATATCAGCAAGGTTCTTCTAGTAAGTGGAGTCAGAGTAGGTAGAGTTCTATAGTTGGCGGCTTTTACAGTTAGCATGGTCACCCAGGTCTAGCAATAACTAGTTCCACACTCCCCAGAGGCAGAATTGTTTTTGGTTCTGATTTTGCCAAATCAAAACCTGAGGTGGTGTGAGGATGAAGGACAGTCTCCTTGCTGGAGGGGTGCTGGTTGTGGAATGAGCTTCAGGGGTGCGGTTTAATAGCACCCGTCTCTCCCAACCAGCTGTGATTGGCAGGCGGAGTAAAAGAAACCCCCGATTTAAAAGCTCTCTGGGGTGCAGGGAAGAACTTGTTACACGGAAAGTGCCAGAAGACTGCAAGTCAGCCTCACGAGCTGTGCAGCTGATGTCTTCACGTGGTGCCGGCACGCTTTCCATGACTTAATGAGCCCCGCACTCCCAGACCGCTCCCGTGGAGGCCGCATCACCGCTACTGATCTGCTGGTAAAGACAATATCTTCCCAAAAATCATTCTTGCTTACTGTGATCGTCTGCGGAAGCGTGACTGAGCTCAAAGTTCCACTTTGACAGCTGCACTCACAAGTTATTTCCATTTTTGAAGAAATGTGCTTTAAGCTAACTGAGAACATCAGGCCAAACAGCTGAATTTGTGTATCTGAGTTATTATTATTTATTTGAAAGAAGCATGATCATTCAACCAGAAATGCTTTAAGATAACGTGTTTTCAATACCAAGTTATACTGCTGGTCTGGATCAGCGTGTCTAGATTGCTTGTACTATGTGAACATGTTTACACATTTTCTCAGTACCCTAACTGAGATCTAAACCACTGTGATCTTACCTGGACCTGAAAGTGGTTTGGTGGGCTGTTTATTTATTTGCTAAATGCCCTTACAACACAACAGAGCAGACAGTCACAGATGTTGGATTGAGAAATTTTATAATTCCATACAAACAGGCGTAGATCAGGGAAAACCAGCTGTAGCATGTGCCACATTGTTAAAACAAATGGGGGTAGATGCTATGGTCAGGGGGCAGGTGAACAAACAGCAAATGTCCCATTCAGAGGTTATGCCAGGTTAGCTGTTACTTCAGTACAGCTTTGTTAAAGAAAATGCAAGCAAACTGATTTTGAGGTTCTGTATTACTGGACTTTTCAGCCCATTTGTGTGTATATACAGCTAAATAAAGCCATGTATAAGATAAACAGGTGGGGGTAGACATTCAGGGGTGAGTCAGGTGACCAGCCTGGGTTTAGATTGGGTTCTGTTCTCTTTCAGACCACAGAGCACACAACCAGACCTTGATGTCCTGCCCATAGTCACAAGGGTTAACTATTCCCAACATCCATTTTCTTCTTGTTTTGTCTTGCTTCCTTCCCATCACCTTGTTAGATCCATCTTCTTGCCCACACAACAACAACATTCCCATTCCTTCTTTGCACTCCCATGTGGTCCTGCTTGCCATCACGCCCAGAGCGATCCTCATGCCATATTTGTGAGATGTGTATCAAATAATTTAGTTCGACAGCAACGTATTTAACCACTGGAAAAAGCAAAAAAAAAAAAAAAAAACAATAAACAGACTCAATGTGAAACTCCCGTCACGTTCCCAACCTGTTGGAAGATAAGTTTATTAGTCCCCAGCCCTTCTTAATTTAAAATCTTCTTGGGATGTTATGGTCTTCGCGTGTAACAGAAATTTCAATAAAAGAAAATAATTGAATTTCCAGGAAGACAATTAAATCAATGCAATAGTTTCCAATTATGTGAAGAGCAAGGTTAGGAGCTTAAGCGAATGACTCCAGGAGGTTGCATGAGAGGCCCTAGGGGACTGTCCACAACTACAGCGCGCCTGAGCATCCTTCAAGCACTAAGATATTTGTCAAGCAGTTCTCTAATTTACTGTCTGAGGCAACACAACTTATAAAATAATTGCCTGGGTCATTATTAAAATGAGGAATATAGTTTAAGGGCATAAACTTTTGGAAAGAAATAAGTCAGCTGCAGGGAATTTAATGACTTGTCTATCCGATTACGTGACATTTATTAGGAAAGTTTGTGGTGTTCTTACTTCTCCATTTTGTTCATTTTAATTAATCTGAGGGCTGCGTTTTGCTAAAATGGAAAAAATGAGTAACAGAAACAGATTTCTGCATTTATAATTTATAACAAATGTCCACGTTGTTCACTTTTTGTTGCACCCAGATGAACTCTGAATCTTCTTATTTGAATGCTTTTTAGTCTAATATGACTTAGCATCACAGACACCCATAATTCTAAAGACCTCCTTAGAAATTCTGAAAGCGAGACATCATGTGACCCAAGCTTCTGCTCTGTGCTTGTTGTGACACTCCAACCACTGATCCCTGGAACACAGGGCAGGTGGAGATGGTCGACATCCTGGAGTTTGGTTAATACTCCATCCATCCGTCTTCTAACCAATTATCCTGGTCAAGGTACACCTGGGGGGACCTGGAGCCTATCCCAGGCATCATAGAGAACAAGGCTGGGATGCCAGTCCATCATAGGGCAGCTGTTAATTTTGCTTATTTCTCAAATGAATAAAATAAGTCTATTTTACCGTAAAAACCACGTGCATCCCTGATTAGAAAAAGGGGTTGGACGATGAACGGATAGATTGATTGATTATAGAGGGACAGTTTAGTCTTTAGTCTTAAGATCTCACTAAAAGCTATGCTACCAAATATTAAGACTTGAGTGCCAATAATTTTATCTATATCTTTTTGGTTCTGCTAGTTCTTATGTGTTGATCCATTGCAAATAATGCAAATAAGTACAGCGTTGGGCATTTCAGGTTCAGAAGCTGCAAATCCAGACCAAGATTTTGTTTCTTCCAACCAGTACTTTGTGACTGTGACTCTCTATGCTCAGCTGGTTGGTAGAAATAAAATTCTGGTTTGGATTTGTAGCTACTGGAGCTGAAATGGCCAAACCTAAATACGTGTTGGTGCTGTACAATGAAAATTGTGTATGTCCACTTTTTGATGATTGTGACTTTTTACTATGTATGGAACACACCCATTCTTCAGTCAACTGACAGTGTTTGACATCTAATTGACCAGTGAAAAGATATTTAATGAAGTTATCTATTTAACTAGTATTTATGTTTCTACTAGTTTACATTTGTATTCATTATGGTTGTGTGGATTACGTTATATTGCAACTTTTAACTACTTAACATTAATAGCTAGATTGATAGTTAACATCATTGTTAATTGTCAATATAAAATTTGATTAGTTTGTATCTTGTTCATGTAAGACCATTTAATACATTAAACTGTTCATGGAGGACTGTGTAAAGATAGATTTCAATTTGTGGTGCTAGAGATATCTCATTATGTCATTTTACATTTATTTTGTAAAGCAGTTTCTTAGAAAATGCATCCTTCATGCTCCTGAAAACAGCAAAATATTTGCAAATCAACATTTTTTGTGGGAGAATTGGTGCTTTTTTCTGGAAATAATATTATTGAGCAGGGACTACAGGCATGACTGGTCCATTGCATGATGGGTAATACACAATGCTAAACCCGTTGAGCTTGAATATGGGGGGGAGGTGAAAAACTATATATATATATACACTCACAATAACCCCTTCACATTCATGGTTTTAGTTATTTGAGAGTTGGCTGTGAACAGTTAAACAAGAATATTTTTGGAGATTTTTGGAGATTGCTGAAACTAGCAGATGACACCCAAAAACCATACTGAAAATGTTTTGGATCACATAAAATCATATATAAATATTAATAATAAATAATATTTCTTAGTGTAAGTATATGCTTTATCTTTAGTATTAAAAGTCTTGGCTTGATTATACCGCACATCATGCTACGTTTACAGTGCTGTTTGTTTGTAAGTAGTAATAAACAGACTTTATATGTTATCATTCAGGCTAGCAGACTCTTATACTTCAAGGTTAGGGGGCCCAAGTATTATTTGTGAATTGTCACATTTATGGGGATCTTCTGCTCCTAACTGTTGTGTATGTGTGTGCCTGTGTGTGTGGGGGGGGTAATGTACATATTACATTGTGGGGACCAATGTCCTCAGAGTGTGATAAAAACATGTTGTTTTGACATTGTGTGGACCACCTTTTCCGGTCTCCACAAGGGGAAACTTAGTTTTACAAAAATCTGTGACTGCAATCAAAAATGCAAATGGTCCTGTATTTTGCTTGGTTACCAATGGATAAGGTTAGGGCCTGAAAGGGGTTAAGGTCGTCATGTTGGGATTAGGGTTTTTGTCATAGAAATTAATGGAGAGTCCCCAATATATGATTGTGTGTGTCTGTGTGTGTGTTTGTGTGTCTGTGTGTGTATATATATAAAATAACCAATTATCAAAAAACTGAACAATTATAAGAAATTCAATGCAATATTTGAGTTTGCATAATCTCCTTGAGATAAAATCAGGAATGTGCAGAATGGAAGCATGAACACCACGCAGTAGGAGTTTATTTTTCATGCGGCTTTTTTTCTCCTCTTCTAAAAATGAACATTTGAATAGACTCCACAAATGGGTCAAGATTAAAAATCCGTACTTATTAATCTCAGATAGTAGTACTAAGAAAAGCAATTTTTGTCTTCATTATCAATACTTGGCAAGTTATTTTTTTTTACTGTGGAGGAAAAACGGACACCGGGGCACGCAAAGAAAAACATAACGTATCTTCTGGCAAACAGAAAGCGCTACATGCGACTCTGTGTGCTTCAAGTGAACGTGGTGACTTCTGCAGGTGTGCAGCCAATTAGATTTATGGAAATTGTGTCTATTTACTGCTGTGCTTGATCATAACACGATTAGTGTGGCTTTTAATTCCATGACATCTGTTGAAGGTAAAAAACAATTTGCTTTGGAATTATCACATCAGGTTTAACAGATATGGTCAAGCTGAAGGTGTCATGCCCTCTCCAGGAAGGAATGGTTAGATGATAACATTATTATACCATAATACCATAATGTGTGACCTGCTTCATAAATAACATAGGGATAGTTAAAAAAAAAAAAAAAACTCATGTGGTAAATTAACTGTGTAGGGGTTGCCCCCTGATGTGAAAATAGATTTGACTGCCTTGAATACTGCACTTCTTAGGACCCAGAGTTCTGCTAGTTTAAGTGGGAAGAACTGAAAGAAGCAGCCCATTATTTTATGTGACTGCTCAATGAAGCCTGTGAGAAAATATTTTAATGCAAAATTTGAAGGTAACACTTTGTGCCATTGGCTCGGGTGTTCACAAACTGGAACGGAGATGTGGGGTTCATTCTGGGTGGGCAGCTGGAGTTATAAAGCATTTCGGCATTTCTGAATTTTCTGTCTGGGGCCAGGTGTTGCAGGCGAGGCAGGGATCGATGCCTTTAGATGTTAGTTTGCTCGCTTAATTGACGGAGAAGGCGGTCAGTTATTTATCGTGCTTCAGGGCAGTGCAAGGCCCTTCCACTCTGGAAGAGAGGGAGACTGAATTTTCTGGAACATTTTTTTCCAATGCTGTCTGAGTACCCGAATGGCAGAAACAATGAGGGTTTTTTTTTTATATGGACACTTACAGACTACAATGGCTGGGTTTTGCGTCACGTCTGATTAAGGTAATTGAGAGAGAAGGGGGTTTAAATTGAACAACTTTACAGGGCAGACAGAGGCAGTCAGGTCTGGAATTTTCTTTCGGAGAAACTGTAGAATGCTAGAATGAATAAGACTGAGCTCAAGATAACTGAGCAGCCATAAATAAACTGGAGCTTCCCAGGCGTGCTTAATTAGGGGGACGCAAGGACAGCAAATTAGCTCTTTTCATTGAGAGCTGGTTAGCAAATGGCCACATGTCTTGACTGACCAGTCTGGTTGACACAGCTGTGAGCCTGTGGAACTTTCCAGTTAAATGGTGCAAAGTTTGCATCATCTACAGCAGGGGGCAGTGAGATTATGGTGCGGGGGACGAGAGAGGGAGGGCATGCTCTTTTCTGTCCTTGGGAAAAGACGAGCCTGATGCAGGAAAAGCCAAGTATAAATGGACAAAGTTACGTACAAGACATGATTTGTTAAAATTGTCTATAAACAATTTATATACAGTCGCCCTTCTACATTCATGAATTTGACATTTTGTGGTTTTGGTTATTCACAAATTGGTTGTGAACAATTACATGGGAATATTTTTGGAGCTTGCCAAAAGATCTCAGAAACTCACAGATAACAACTAAGTCAAAAACAATACTGAAAATGATTTGGATCCTGTAATATTTGTGTTACATAATATTTTATTTTTAGTGCATACTGCATCTTAGTTATTAAAAGACTTGAGTACGCTGCACATCTTCATGTGTTAGCTGTCTCTGTAAGTTGCATCCTTTCAAATGTCTCTGTCCATTAATTTTGCATTTTTAATAATGGGTCCTAAAAAGCAAGTGCATACAGTATTAACTTTGAACATACAGAGGCATCATTGATATGGATAGTATATTGTATAAAAAGATCTACATAGAAAATAACAAAGCAATTTCACATGCAAAGTGTACAGTACAGTACCATTTGTTTAGAAATTGGTAATAAAAGGACTTTTTATATTATTGTTCAGGCTGGTAGACTGCTATGGGTTGAGGTTGGGAGGACCCAAGAACTATTCATGAATTTTCATCCGCCCCCCTAACCCTCACAAATGCGTAGGAGTGACTGTATATTTCTTTATATTTCTTAACTTGCTAGGATATGTTTATGGGCATGTCTGATATGATTGGTCCCGAAGCATAATGTGCCTTTTCATAATATTAGGAATAGACCTATTCATAAAGTAAAAAAGCACACATTTAATATACTGGGATTTTGTCTAATTGATGCAAAACAGTTAAAAATAAGAAAACGGTGAAGGATATCATGGATCGAGACTTAATAACTCTATCCATCCAGCATCTTCTAATCGCTCATCTAGTACAGGGTGATAGTGAATCTGGAGCCTATCCCAGGCATCATAGGGCACAAGGCAGGGGGCGCCCTAAACGTGATGCCAGGGCAAACACACACATTACAGGCAGTTTAAAGATGCCAGTTTGTCGAACTGCATGCTTTTGGACTGTGGGAGGAAACCCGCATAACATTGGGAGAACATGAAAACTCCACACAGAAGATACTTAAACCCCCAACCCTAGCGACAAGGTGTGAGTCAACCATGCTGCCCGCTGAGCTCCGTGCTGCCCACATGAAATAATTGCCAAACCAATTTTCTTTTTGACACAAGAAAAGAAGGCACAGCAGATAGCAAGATTAAAGACTGTATAATCCTTTTCTGAAAAGTTACAATTGGTCTGGCAATTATCCTCAAATTCACAGCGAAACACACACACACACACACCAGTGCACCGCAGATTTATAAATTAAATTTGCTTATTTTATAACTAAAAAATGTGTCACGATTTAGATTTAAATGATTAACAATACAGAAAATATTATTGTTATTCATTGTTGATTGATTTATGGAAATTTAGGGACTGTTGATTGATTTATGGAGATAACTGAAATCAGGCATAATTATATGTAATTAATGTGTAAATTGCATTGACTGAAGGTTGTAATCTATAAATTGCTTTAATTGGGTAATTGTTTTGCAGTCATATTTAGATTTTTCAGGTGCTGGCTATTTTCAGGCTTAACATTTAAAGTATATACTGCGACACATCTAAAAAATTGCCTTTTTATCATTTTCTGTTTATCCCGAAATGTTCTTACCTGTTGTGAAATAATCATACAAGGCTTATCATGAGCACATGGCCATGTTCATAAATGGACTATAAATAATTGCCTGCCCAATTTTGCCTTTGACATGGTAAAAGAAACAGCAGCAGATTAGAGTGCAGCAAAAGATTAAAAGATGTTTCTAATCCTTTGCTGAAAAGTTATGACTCTCCTGGCAATTACCCTTAGACAACACAGACATAATAATGCATTTTCAAATAAATTACTCGTTGGACATTTAAGAAGCTTCCAAAATGCAAAATCTTCAAGATGTAACACAATGAGACAACCATAAAGGAAAACTTCCATTCATATTTCCCATCATGTCCTAGCCTGGAATTTCAGTCAAGTTGGCCGTCAGATCCTTCATTACTTCAGTTGAAGCTAGCTGAGTATCCTTAAAAAAATGCATCTTTAGGTGACAACGGATCACTGCCCTGAGCCCAGTTTAAGGTAAAAAGGAGAATTTGGATAGAACATAATTAAGTCATTTGGCATGATTGTTCTGAACTGCTTCTAAAGGATGGATTTACTGAGACTCCCCATTCAATTGCTTGCCAACATGTTGCATGTGTCAGGGCTACTGCTGGACCTGTCAACAATAATTCCAGTAAAGATGAGTTGGGCTGTGGTTTTTTTTATTCCGCAGAAATATCACAATACTTTAAATAGATTGTTGGTATTGCAGAATGGTCTGTCACTTATAAACCTCGGGAGGGATTACTAGGGCTAAATCAGAAGGAAGACTTAAGGAATTAGCTGGAGTATAAACCTTCAAAGCTTACTTTAATGAATATCCCTCCACCCTTAATCAAACAGCGGAGATGAAAGGCAGAGCACACCTATTAACTAGACTATGAAGAATCTCCTTAACCTGACCATCCTCAAATGTATCATCTCCTTCACTGTAAAATACTCCTCCAGACCAATGATTTTTTTTTTGTTTTTTTAGCTGAAGTCAGTTTTCTCATTCTTAGAGGGATGATGTTTTATTAAAACTGGTATTGCATGAGTAGGTCTTTGACAGGTACTGTTTTTTCTTTCATGTTAAAACCTGAGGAATTCTGACTGTGTTGTTGGTCTCCCAAGTTCATCACTTATGTTGAGAGTGTGTGTATATAAAGTATACATAGAGTGTCAGCCAAAAGTATGGACGTGCCAGGCCGCCTACAAAGGAGAGTGATAGTGTCACATCACATGAGCAGGGGCCTCATGTATAACGACGTGCTTAGAATTCACACTAAAACATGGCGTACGGACAAAACTAGGAATGTGCGTAAGCAAGAAAAAATCCAGATGCATAAAA
>JAODJU010000036.1:12756877-12798298 GCA_026776725.1 Gnathonemus echidnorhynchus
ATGTGCGTACGCTAGGTCTGGAGCTGCCGTGAGAATGTGCGCAGCGGTACGCCAAGTTTCGTTTTTATACATCTCGAAGTGAGCGTGGAAACGGCCGTACGCAACATTTTCGTGCGTATGCACCGTTTATACATGAGGCCCCAGGCCACCTGACCTAGGCACAGTAGAGATGGTTTTGGAGGAGTTTGACATGAGAGGGAAGGAAAAGCGGCAGTGAGTCTACAGACAGCTGGAAAAGTGTCCCAGGAGACCATGAATATGTCGTAGAGGAGAATGTAAGGTCAGCCAGTACTTGGAACAATTGGGGTTAAGGGCCTTGCTCAAGGGCCCAATGGTGGCATCACTCTGTCCACCCAAAGTTTTGACCCGACAACCTTCTGAGTCCCAACCCTCAGAGCTGCCCCACCCCCCAAGTAGTACAAATTAGGGTAGGTTCCTAATGCCACAGAAATTAGAATTCACCATGAATAAGGGTTAAAATCATTTCTGAATGAAAGGAAATACAGCAGAACCTTGGAACTCGAACACCTCTTAACTCGGACATCGAACGGATCTGTTGAATTCCATTCAACTTGTACCTTGGCCTAAATCTTGGAACTTGAACGTTCCTGCTAAAACAACTATGGGTCTTGATGCATTCAACTCTACCAATTCAGATCTGGAATGGTTTGGTTGAGAAAAATCTAGACGCAACTCCACCAAAAACTCAGAACACGACAAAACAAAACAGACCTGCTAAAACTTGTATGGATGGAGACGCATCACTGATGGGCTGAAACAAAGGCAAACGGACCTACTGAGATGCTTATGCCTATGAATAACTCAGCCTCGCAGTACCTCTCGACTGAGTTTGACATGCAAAAGCTGTGTTCCTATGTTCGGTGCTTTTCTGAACTTTGTCTACAGTATACAGTGGTACCTCAGTTCTCGACCTCATTATAACTCGAATTTCTTAAAAGTCGAACCAACCAGTTAAAAAAAAAATTACCTAGAGCTCAATCTTAATCTCAGAAGTCGAACCTTGAACGCCGACCTAAGATAACTTGTATGCGCGGGGAAATGAGTCACGCGGCACGTCTCTCAGTGGAAACAGAGGGTAAAGCTTCAGTCTCAGCCTCGCATTCACTGTGATAGCACCGTGCATGTTTACACTAGCTGAATACATATATTTAGAGAGTAAAATTTAGACAATGATAGACAGTAACAGTAATTATTATTATATAATAAAATACATTTAAAAATAAAGATTTCTTATTAATTACTTTAATAATAAATCTTCAATACATTTAATTATAATAATATTGTCGTGCAGAGCGGGGACGGAACGGAGACAAAGGCGCAGACGTCAGGGTATCGGGGAATACGGGCTTTAATTACAGGTAAGGCAGGCAAAACGCAGACGGGCAATACAATGACCGGACTGGGGAAACAAACTGAAACGCGGACGAAATACAGAGGGCTAATGAAAACAACCTGAAAAACAACAAGCAGATCACACGAGAATTCCACACGGGGTTAATGAGGGGGCGTGGCACACGGAAGAAGTGGACGATCGGGGCAGAACGCAGTTTTTTTTTTTACTTTACACATTGCTTGGATACATTTATTTTCTTACTTTACAAATTTCTGTTTTGATAAATGTGCTTAGATGTGTTTAGTACAGTATATGCTCTTCTTGTTTTATCCGGTTCATTTTGTGTTTAATTGCTAAAAAAAACATATTTAAGTGTAATTTTTTTGGGGCCGGGAACCAATTAATTGGTTTTCCATTATTTTTTATGGGGAAAATTCGATCAGAACTCGAACTTTTTAGGATTCGATCCGGAGTTCTTAACGGATTAAGTTCAAGTTCTGAGGTACCACTGTACTTAGTAATACAGTAATCATGGCCCTTAAGAAAGTGAGCATTGATAACAGCAAACCAAAGTAGAAAGTAGTGAAAGTAACTATAGAGCTTAAAAAGGAAATTATAGCCAGACTTGAAGGTAGTGCGTGTGTGTCTGCTCTCACTTCAGAGTATGGGATTGTCATTTATTTACTGATTACTGCTTTTCTATGTGTGCTTTTTCATGTGTGTATTAGTTTTATATTGATTGTTAGTGCTTTTTGTCATTAGCTACTTAAGTACAGTATATGTTTAAGTAGGCAATCATTTGGAGGTCTGGAATGGACTAAATTCATCTACATAATTTCTTATGGGGAAATTCGACTTAGACCTCGACCAAATCACAACTCGACCAGCCTTCTGGAACGAATTAAGTTCATGTCCTAAGGTACCACTGTAGTTCACAAAATATGTATTTGTATGTACAATATGAATTCTCAGATAAAACATTTATTAACAGGGACCTGAAAAGTTGAAACTTACACACAGAAAAGAAACACTCTCCACAGATTGTTTTCATGGCAAAAGCTCAAGGAGTGCTATTTACCTGTGAATAAGTCATCACCATGGTGACAGGAAATGTTGGTGAGGTAATGGGATGTAAATATTACAGACACTATTACTGTCTCCCACAAAATCTTAAGGGACCTAAAACTTGTATTGGCTCAGAAATGTCAATCGCCCAACAGATACTGAATAAGATGTGTAAACGAAGTCTCTAAAGTCTTGATTTATGTAAATCATTGCTTAAATATTTCTGAGTTTTTGGCAAAACATTATTAACTTCTGCAAGCGCTGACAAAATAGCACAACTATTTCAATTAGAGAAAATGTGCCCACATTGCTGAGGGAGACAGAATTTGTCCCCATATTGCCATATTACCAGAGGAGCTCTCCCACAATTCCCGGTGTAAATCATTCCACTCCCCCACAATTCCTATTGCAAATCAGGTAGCTTATCCATCCATCTTCCACAGACACTTATTGCTACCCGGTTGCAATGTGTTTGGAGCCCATCCCAGAAAGCACAGATGCCAAGCCAGTGTGGGGCACGCACTCACACACAGATACACACCAAGTGTGACTGACAGAAGACCAATTCCTCTAATCCTGTATTTTTTGGCCTATGAGGGAAAACCCGCCCAAACACAGGGTGATCATGCACTTCACAAGTCATACACATGGAGCTATGAATGAAACCCACAATCCCCAGTTGAGCTGTGGGGGTCCACGGCACGACCCGCAGAGCCACCACGCCGCCCTCCCAGTGCCTTATGTTCATTGGAATTAACCCCGATGCAGCAAGCCTCACCATAGGGAGTGTGCATTTCTCAGCCCTATATCTAGCTTTTAATCAGCCCCAAGCCTCTAGCCCTGCACCATTCGGACGCCACAGCCACCTTCTGTGGGGGCTCTTCCTCCCACATGTCCCTGGCGCTGTCTGCAGTTTATTTTTCACATGAATGTTTATGTTATACACATGTCATATGGGATACAATTTTATTTTTAATTCTCAACTGACAAACCTAACTAGTATATGACGGGGAATAAATGTATGGTAGAAAGTATGTACCCCACAATAATGCACCTAGTATCAATAAAACAGCAACAAAAATAACAATAATAAAATAATAATAGTCCACCTATCCATCTTCCTCAACCACTTATCCAGTACATAGTTGCTAATAATAATAATAATAATAATAATAATAATAATAAAGCATTTCTCCATACAAATGGTTGATTTCAATAATTAACATATGCAAATTAAGTGGTAAATATAGTGCAAAACAGTATTGTGAGGTAATTAGGGGTAGCCCTCTGATGTTTGAAGATACATAGAACCAATTTTCTTATGCAAATTAAACCAATTATTAAATGCCTATAAGAAATGGTTTGACCTTCCACAATTCTGCATATTAATCTTGTTTTCAAAAGTTTTAAGCTTCATTTCAGCCCTTCCTGTGAGAAATGAAACATCGTGAAGCACTGACATGGACTGAATGAACCACTAGAATTATAGTTAATCAAAATGGGCATTTATTAATTTATTTAAGCTGTATACCTGCTTGCTAATCAACAGACGTTATCGCCTTATTAAAAACCTTCTTGTTGAGGAATCATTATGCATGTGTGGGGAAATCTTATTGGCTGAATCAACTGTCTATGATCATCTTATTGCTCATATTTCTCTTTATGGAAATTTCATTGGCCATAAAAACTGTTTATGAATATCACATTGCAAATATCTTTGCTTTAGACTGAGTCTAAAATCTCAGTTCTTTCGGGCTGCAACTTCATTATATATCTTCTCTAGAGGTACTTCTGGAGCTGTTAGTAAAGGATATGGGTCAAAGTACTGCTTTATCTACTGATCGTAAAGGTCTGGTTTTAAGCAAATTAGCGCTGGTGAAAAAGGTTACAGAACACATCCGTGACAGAGATCCAAGTGCATAGAAGATTCCAGACCTAAAATGTTCACCATGTCTGCCTTGGCAGCCGAGACAAAATGCACTTTGGTCTTGACAGGTAAGAAGGGAGACTTAACAAGCTCACCAACTTAATATCACTGTCACCTTCCTTTGTAGCATGGAGCTCAGAGCATTTTGAGATTTCAATCAGATCTATTGTTCCTTTGTGAACTCCAGATAATGAACGGAAATTATGGAGGAGTGCAAGAGATCAGCCAATTGCTGTGATGATTTACATTCCAAGGTGTTTGTTGTGATTATTTAAGGATTGCTAAATGTATACATTATATATAACTTATGTTTAATCCTGAAAACCCTTTTGCAAAACAGAGTCATATCAAAATATGCATCCCAACAGAAAAAGAAATACAAATGTTGAAAGTACTAAGAGAATAACTAGGAAATTTAAAAAATAAATAATATCAGACATTTAATTGAGTAAATATTTAGTACGGTATCAGCCAAATTCATTTATACTCTACATATATATTTTTTTCAAATATTCTAAAATAAATTGGTATTACAGTAAATACCAATTCAAATGTTATTGTTTTTAATTTCTATTAAAACAGCCCAGTACAAAAATAATGAATGTAATTTTTAAAATCAACACAATTATTGACTTTGGGGAAGAAATACCTGTAACTCCTATCAATGCTTCATTCATCATTTCTCACATATACTTGTCTTATGCAGGGTCATGGGGGTCCGGAGTCTATCCAGGAAGCAATGGGCACAAAGCAGGGAACAACCCAGGAAGGGGTGCTAATCCATCACAGGGCATACACACTATTCGCACATAGCCTGCCGTGTTGCACCATTTTACCTGAAAATTTGCCAAACACTTCAACTGCAAGGTACTTTTTAAATGTTTCAATGGTTCCCTTGAACAGCTGCTACTGTTCTGGTTGGGATTCATCTCTTGATAGAACAGTACAGAAGAGTCTGGAATGCTGACATCATTACCTCGTTGAAAGACCCACAACCTTTGATGAAGATTAATTAATCTTGGACATTTCAAGCCGTTTTACCTTGAAAACTGAATGGTTTCATTATACGACACACAAATTCAAGGCTCCCCAGCAGAAAAACAACCCGCCACATTACTGAACCTCCTCTGTGTTTAACTGTGGGTAGAGAGAGCTCTGGTTGTGTTTCCATCGTTCGTCTAATATTTACCTATGAAGATTTCTCGTATTTCTTCTGAGGCCTATCTTCTCCATCCTTCTGGGTGTACTGTCCAGTGGATGGTATAGGATTAACCATTTCCTCAAGCCTTAAGGACCTTGTGTATAATACTTGTTCAACAACTCATGCCAGCCTAATGCGTCCTGTGGAAAAGGGAATGCCAAGGTCTCTGTACTCTCATAAACAGTGTGATTTCTTGCCTCGTAAATTCCCACATTTAGTAATGATCACAGATAGTTCTTTTATCTTGGCCACCACAGATATGTCAGAGGAGAAATTAAGCTTTTGTCTCACTTTAAAACTTAAAGAATCAGGACTGTCATTTAGTCAGAAACCATCTGCAATGCAGCTGAGGTGAGGGATGCAGGAAAGAATCAGCTGTCCCAAGTTCAAACTGAATTTTATTAATGAACTTGATGTTTTTCCCAAGCTACTGTTTTAGCAATTTAAACTATTAATTCAAACCAATAGAAGGGTGAAGGCCATAAAGGTTTTTTTTCTTGATTTTCAATTAATTTCAGTAGGTGTAGCAATAATTAGACAGTAAATCAGACTAAATTGTCTAAAAATAATATATATTGCATATGCATTGTATATGTATATATTACAGAGGGATATATTTACATTTGCCATTCTAAAAAAATCCTAACACAGATGTAAATAAACAATTAGAAATGGAATTTAAGTCTTTGCACTCAGCCAAGGGTTTAATGCCACATGCATAATTTCATCCTACTTCCTCGTCTTTGAAGTATTTGCTGAAAATCCTCGCTCAGAGGTCACCGAAAACAATTTGCATCTGATAACCACCGGGCCCCGAAAATGCCCAGACGAACAAACTTTGAAGTGCGGCCAGCATCAGCGGGAGCAGATATCCGTCGGGCCGGGAGGAGGTGAGAGGGGCGGCCGGCAGGGGTGCGTGGTAATCCGCAGACCGCCTTCGATTTGCTGCCGCCCCCCCATGAGCTGGGCACGGCCCCTGCCCCGCACCCCCAGACCCTCAGGCAGACCTCCCCATCGCTCCAGCCAGATGGCCTCTGTGCGGCCAAAGCCGGCAGTGCCTCTGCGAGTTGTGGCCCCCAGGAGCCCGCTCCCGCACGTGCACGTGTCTGTCAGCAAGGTTAATGGCATGCATTTAACACAAACGCCCCAGAACAGGTGCTCGGGTCCCCGCTGATAATGACCGGCATTAGTGCTGCGGACGATGCGCTCATTCTAATGGCCTGACAGGTTGGATAATCTCCTGGGTGCCTCCTTACTCACATTGTGCTTTTGTGATATCAGCAACCTCCTCCCCCCTTCGCCCCATGCAAATCATACACTCATATGTAAACAGTTTCTTAAATCATAGTCATTTAGTGTATGGCCTTTTTAATTGGATAAAACTGCACGGTACTTCATACCAGACTCCCCCCCCCCCCATGGTCTATGGTCTTTCCTTCAGAAGCCCAGGTCCTTAACCACTGATCCCCAGTGTGTGAGGCCTGAGTTAATGTGCCCCACTGACACTGCAAGTTCATTGTTATAAACTGCATACGTCACTTAGTAACCTTAGTAACGGTAACAGGGCACTTAGGAATAGCAATAAGGTTGACGGATGTCCTAATTGGACTTCAGGGTGATTATTTATTTATGTATGAACACTGAGAGTTAAATCACACTTTGCGCTACCCCATAATAAAGCTAGGCACTGCACTGGTAGATGGTTTCTGAGAAGTTATTAAACATTTTGTTATATTAAGTCACACTGCCGAAGCTCACTGACCAGATCCAGTTTTGTTTCTTGTTATTCTCTGATGCAGGCAACTCTGTGGCCAGATCCATTTTTAGTCTCTTTATGTTCTGAATACAATCTATCTAATGTACCCTCGGGACCATAAAGGTGGATCGAGGTTGTTAGAAGGGAGTGTAATCACAGTGTAGTCATGTCTTTCTCACGTCCTCCAGTTGTTTTTTTATGGAATTAGGTCTGCAGTATTTGTATAGCAAGGAGCCTTTTTAAAGCACATTTACAATATACAGTAGGAGTAAAATATTCTGAGGAAGAGCAATGTTTATAGCATTTCGGAAAAAATGAAAAGTGGAGTAGGGATGAAAATATTAACAGGTGTTTTTTTCTGCAATATTAGGGAGGTCTTTCAATGGACATCTCAATTTTTTTATACCATAACAATATATTTCACTGCTTTTGTGCACACAGTAACTCACCTGATGGAGCAGCTACCCTGTGCACCAGAACATCCTTGATGTTATGGACTCGAGCAGCGTAACCTCTGTGTGAAATGTGTCTCTGGGATTCTGTTCCCATGGCTTTGCTGTGATTCTGTTCCCATGGCTAAGACTTCAAGACAGGGAAAGATGCCAGGCCAAATCCTGAGAAAAAAAAGATCATTTCTGTCTCTTAGTGGAGCAATTAGACTTAAAACCTGGTTATATGGATATTGTTACAGATATTCAAGACTTAGTGTCCATCCGCAGTGTTCCATAAAAGTCCACAGTTGTGCACATAAAAAAAAACACACCATATTAACTAAATATTAAAATTTTGGACTCATCAAACTATTATATTGAAACAGTTAAATGAAATGCATGTCAATATTCTTAGTGACAAACAATATAAAACACACCCAATAATTTTCTTTTTGATTTTCTTAATATAGGTCTCAGTACCAATTGTTTTGGTTTCGAGATTGGGGTATTGATCATCTTGTGTTCTCAAATTAACTTGCCGCTTTCTCAAAATTAATAGTTTTTAACACACCAGCAGTTCTTTGATTTGTGCTGATATGGGGAAATCATCCTGGAACACCTTGAGCGGACGGCAGTTAGTGTAACACTGGGCCAAAGGAATGCAATCTGAAAAAAAAGAGGTGTTGTTTGTTATCTTGTCATTCTTAGGGCTTTAGAAAAATGCCAAAATAAAACAGACATGGAAATGTCGGTGTAAGAGTAGTGCAAAGCATTAGAAACACTCAAGAGAATGAGGCATGTTCTACTCACTGTGGAATCTCACATATTAATTTGGGCCACAAACATACATGCAATTCTGTTTAACCTGGGGTCACTGTAGGCCTGGAGCCTATCCCAGGAAACAGAAAACACCCTGAAGTGAATGCCCATCCTTGGCAGGGCAAACACCTACACCCTATTAGTAATTAAGAGATCCAGTTGATCTAACTGCATGTCTTTCTTTGGGTTGTGGGAGGAAACTGGAGTACCTGGAGGAAAACCGCACAACACAAGAAGAACACACTAACTCCACACAAATGGAGTGGGGATAGGGCTAGGACTCAAACCTGCAGCTTGAGGCCACAGGGTACCCCACTGTTGTAGCGTTTAAACAATAATATGTTGAAAAACCATGATGTTCAGCCAATGACAATATGAATTACATTAAAAAGAAATCAAACTCATTGTATTGCTTAACTGAACATCACGGAGGATTCACGTCCCTAGGTAACAATACTTTAACAATTCACTGTAAAAATGACATTGAACCATTGAACTGAAGATGTTCACACTAATTTAAAAAAAAAAAAAACATTTCTTCTGAGACTGTTCAAAAGCAATATCTACATTTGCATCGCTAGACCCAGACTGGGATCTTATTTTCTAAACAGAAAAAGTAATCAGCTGAATCTGGTTGTTACCCCATTCCTCTTCAATTTCAGATAGTAGCTTGCGCTTTTAACTCTCAAAAACTGAGAAGTGGTGAACTATAATACTCTTTATACCAACATATGAAAAATAAAATTTATTAAAGCAGAAAGTCAAATCATATCTTCTATATTAGTAAATGGAGTGACTACCTTGCATGTTATAATTACAACAGCACCAGGGCATATCAGAAACACAAGGGGATGAGGGCAAGCAAGAACAGGACAAAGAACAGAAAATGAAATTGAGAACCAGTCATATTAACACATACCCAACATTCACAAACTGCCAGTGAATGAATTAAACAACAGGAAAGTCACAATGCATCAGAATAATCAAGAAAATCATGCCATAAAGGCAATTGCATTAAAATTTTAACATCATACTGAGAACTGACACAGCGTGGTGTCACAAATAAAAATACTTTGCGAAAAAGATGTCATGATTACAAAAAAAGAAAACTGTCTCAGCTCAATTTAAATTCTAGTTAATTACAAAATGACTTGATTCAAGGAGCCCAATAAATTAGCACTACTCTAACTGGAGGTAATTAGGCTATTTATAAAGACCAATTAAAATTTCCTGAAGGCACATGTCTGCAGAATGAAACATTCTTCATACATGAAAATATCATATTAACACCTGATATTTTATTAGAGGAATTACACGATAAAATGTTTTCAATGAGTACTCTTTAAGTAACAGAGAATAACTATGCAGTATAGCAATGACGACTGTTTTATAACACCATGAGTGGTTTTCCTTGCGAAAGAAGCTGCTTTCTGTTTTTACAAACAAACATTTCCATTACCATGGGGAAAATCAAATGCCTGGAACAGAAGAAGCTAACAAGACCTTTGAGAGGAAGGTGGAGCAGCGTGTGTAGAGATGTTATCAATTGTCTGGGGCTTGGGGCCATCTTGTTTGGCCATCCAGAGCAACACCTTGACACAAGTGTATTTTTACACATATTGACAAAATATTATTATACAAAACATGAAAATATATGAATAAAACATGTGTACCTGGGCACAGTATTTATTCATTGGCAAGGCATGCGGTGACCAGAAACTGGTCAATTTTATCTGAAGCCTATAGCAGATGGCATCAAACCAGCCATGGTATTAAGCTTAGGTTCTGAGTCTCCATGTTGAACATGTGAAAAATAAAAGCTCAACTTCAGTGTAATGCCTCTGAGAAAAGTACCAGATGGACGATAAACCCGGGGCTACCTTTAAACACATCCATTAAATAAGGTATTCTGATCATACTTCATACTCATGAGTGTCTGTTTGACAAGAAAGGTATAGGAGCTTTTCAGGAGGTAAAAGGAGTTTTAATTAGCAGGAGGACTGTGAGAAGACTTGAAATGTGTTTGCTCACCGTGTCCTAGAGCACAGTACACTCTGGCAGGAAGACTTGTGTCCACTTTGAATTGTTCTATTGCACAGAGCTTGCCCTCCAATCACCCTCTGCGCGTCCCAGCCTGTCAGGAGGACGGCCGTGAACTTGTGTCAGCTTGCGAAGGCTCTGTGGGCCCATGTGATAATAATGTGAGGAGAAGTACCTCAGAGTCGGTTGGTGAAGTGACTGCTCCTTTTGGGATACCTACCACTTAAGCTCATTAGAGCGCCCTCACGCAGATAGGAATGCAGCTCATGTATTCTGGGGAGAGCAAGGGAGTCAGCTCAGGGTAGCGGCGTAGGTGTCAACGCTGTGAATATCCACTGCGTAGCTACTGTTTGTGGAGTGCCAGATGAGACATTCAAAACATCTATCCCTCCATCCATGTTCCTTAACTGCTCATTCAGAACAGAATCACGGTGAGTCTAAGGCCTATCCAAGGAAGAACAGGACACAGGACACCCTGAATGACTTCTTAACATTCACAGAAAAGCAAATAAAAAGATCACTTGTAATTTTGAAATCATAACTGTGAGGAGGCGAATATTATATAAAAAAATCATGTAAAGCACATCCTGCAACTTACAGCCCTTAGAATTCGGCGCAATTTCATTTTTTATTCAGATACAGTAGAGCTGTTAAATATTTTACAAGCTCGGCAGCTAATGCTAATCACTCGAAACAATTAAAATGCAACACAAACACCAAGAAAGGTGAGGGTATCCGAGAAAAGGGTTGCATCCTAAACCAGATGAATTGTAATGGAGATCCTGGCTCGATGACAAGCATTCAGTTTTGTGAACCTACAGTCCTGAGCAGCACAGATGTATATTGAAAAAAAAAATATATATATATATATATATATATATATATAATCATTTGATATTTTATATATAATTTGATATATAATTATTTGAAAGCATTCAATGCTCACCATTTTCAATAAAAAAACTACCCCTCGCTACCACCACTAACAGCCAGTTTCTGTGATAAAGAAATATATGTTTACTGAGATAAAAATCAGATATATAATGGTTTGCATGCCCTCTGGATGCTGAGCAGTGAGGCGTCCTCCCGGGGTCCGTTTTCTTAGCTTATTGTAGCATGTGTGCAGCGCGACGTCTTAACAAACTTTCCACTAAGGGAATTAGCGCTCCAGGACTTCGGCGGCTCCTCTGAGATTACTCTGCCCATTAGATAAGGTGGACATTAGACAACTGACACCCTCACACCGAAAAATAACTGCGGTGTGTGATTATTCCGCGTATAAAATCACCGCTGTAGGACAACTAAAGACGGCGGCTACCGAATCCACGGAGATTAGACTCGGTGGCCGCCCGGGGAAGCGGGCGCGTGACGGCGCGCGCCCGATCGCGCGCTTTTTTATTTAACTGTGAATCACCGAGTGTTACCGCGGATAATCTGAATTGCATAATTCATAACACCAAAGGGTTCATTTCTACGTGATGCCACGCTGCGTTTTAAACAGGGGGAAACACAATGAAGCGTGTCACGGTCTCATTTATACGCTCTTCGCTTTAGGGAAATATCAGAAACAATCGCGGTTAAATGTAATCTTTAAATCTCGTTCGGTTAAACGAGAACACTGGCGCAAGATTTATGAAGTGGCGCGGATATTGCCATTGCCAACTCTTTTAAACTCCAAGCTTCCTAATGGGATTAGCGTCACATTCACTTGTTACGTGAGATAAAATATTTTAATTTCGTGAGGATTTTCCGCAAGAAAAAAAACGTGGTCTGGGACGCTAGTCATTAAAGTCATTACCTGGCCCTTTGTTGAATAAGAACTTGGCTAAGGACTACTGAGGAAGGAAAGCTGGCATCAACTGATCATTTGGGATCCCTAAAACCACATACGGAATCAGCCATTCCAGGTAGCTATACAGTATACACATCAGTTCATCTTAAAGACCCATCAACAACCCGTGAAAATCAGCTAATCTTAAAGACCCATCAGGACCATTAGGTCAGTCCAGCATGACATGGAATGACTTAAGTGTGACCCTCACTATGGCCTGTCATGTGATCTTCAGTGTGTCCAGTGACTGTTGGCTGCAAAGACAATCAGTCAGGAATAGTGTTCCCCAGCTGACGTGTGGTGCTGCCTGACTACTTGGTTGACACTGAAGACAGGTGAGCATCAGACAGGATTGGTGATAACTACACTGGGGGAAAGGTGGTGTATTTAAAAAAAAAAAACACTCAACCACTTGTTAATGACTAAAGTAATTAAGTGTAGGTAATCCAGGGATTCTACGCACTCTAGAGGGCAATTCAATAAAATTTACTAGAGCAGCTGGTTAGCATTACGACATAAGTCATCTTAATCCTCTTTGAAAAAATGACTGCTGCCAGCGATCGGAAGGAGGTGCTCCTCCTCCTCTCAGAGGGACAGGGATCTGGGGGGGCAGACTGCACCCCTCAGAACCTCCGGCTTAAAGTGATAAATTGGGCCCAGCTGTGCGTCAGGGGGTGTGGCCCCGGGGCCTTGTCCTTCCACCATCTTCCTGCGATGCCATTTCCGCATGTGAGGCCTGAGCCCACAGGAGCTCAGCAGAATCACCGTTTATGGTTCTGACACCCCCTCCTCACCCCCCATTGCTGAAGCCAACAAATCAAAATCTTTGTGACATTCAAACAACACAATGTGTGAAATGTGCGTTTTGCCCATGATTGCGAGGCTACTCCAGTTTCCACGTACGATCTAAGAACATACAGTCAGGCGAATTGGTGTCTCTAAGCAGCTCTTAATGTGTTTCTGTGTGTGTGAATGGCATCGAGCCCAGGGTGTCCCCTGCCCTGTTCCCTTGTTTCAGGCAGAGTCTCCATGGCTCATCATGACCCTCTACGGGATAAGCAGTTATGGAACACGGATGGATGGATGGATGGTAAAGGTTTAAATCTGGGTATGGTATGTACAAGATAAAAGGCTGTGAATTAGAGACTGTGAAAGCTACTCTGAATAAAAGGCCCCACTGATCAGCTGTTTAATGAGCCCTTAATGGAGTGTGAATATACCTAGAGTAAGCATAACGTGGACATTATTTCAGATGGGATTTTAAGTGGTGACATAGCAGGATAATAATGAACTATCACAAGTTAGGCTTTCAGCAAGTCTCCAGCCCTTCGCTACCCTAAAGGCTGACAGCATCTTTTCAGGGTGGGAGTGGTGATGTGTATCAGTCTTTCTGCAGTAGACTTTGACACAGAGCCAACATGTGACCCCCTAACTTGGGGGTCATGTGATGGGAGGTGGGACATTGCAACCTGCGTTCGAAGTAGATACTGCACCCACATACCGGATTATGTAACTGTTATCAGTAGGCGATATGGTCCGACAGTGTTAGCACAGCTGCATTCTCCCCTTTGTACTGGGAATGAGCTGGGCATTGCGATTAGGCTTCCCTGAAGGACGTGGTCCTATCTGTAACTTCTGCAATGCAGATGTACCTTAAAGGTGCTGTCTCGCACACTGTGATGGAGTCCCACACCATGATGTCACACACGGAGCTTTCGGCTCAAACAAAACAACCCTGTGCTGGATAAGGGGTTATGGCAAATGGATCAAAGAAGAAACTTACAGAGATATACTTTCCAAAAAACATTCCTGCAAAAACAAACGCTGCAAAATTCGGGGTCACATAATAACTGCTAAAGACATGTCAAAAATTATGTAATGAATTATACTATAATATCGTAATCTAAATATATTTATAGAACATATTCTCAGAATGTTGTCCCAAACTGAATTACATCACAGATCACAGACCAGGAGACTTGTTCATGGATACTGCTTTTTATTCTTGTTGGGAGAAATGAAGCCATTTAAAACAAACTCAGCACCAGTACTCTCTTGTATTTCAGTAGAAATGAGACATGAAACACGCATGTCTGTCCTGCACCCACACTCGGCCACGCTGGCGTTCACATTCATAAACACACGTGTGCCTGACAGGAAATGCTTGTGTGTGTCTCTCCCCGAGACGGGAAATGAGGCCTGATGGCACCATTAGCCTGTCATATGGGCTCATGCTTTTAAAATAACTTTTATACATTTTGATTGCTCAAAATTATAAGCCTCCAGTTTTTATCCATGCCTTCTTCAGTTGCTATGGTTTTTTCATTCTAAGGTTCCTCCTCTCACCATTACGACACCTCTTTGCATGTGGTTTTCTGTCTCACAGATGATTTCAGTGAATAATATATGACTCAATTACAGCCATATATATGTATATATTTATTTATTTATTTATTTATGTAAAATTCGTATACTTCACCTACAGAATAGCATAAACATATGACTTTGTAAATCCAGCAGCATCTAAAGTATTTATCCACCATGACAACCAATTTTGTGCTGAATACTAGATGTTACAGGCTACAGGAGGGTGGTTCATCCTGACTGGACACACTGTTAGTAGACAAAACAGAGGGTGACCGTCCAGTTGGTGAGGGGCCTATAACGTGCCCAGCGGGTTTTAACCAATGTGATGGGGAGGCACATAACACCTCCTAGATCTGGATTCGCTGTAGTCTTTATGGCACAATGGCCTGCCTCCAACTGTGAGGCGGTATTCACCTCCCTACTCAGTCCGTTTAAAAGGTAAAAAAAAAACGTGGCTGTAATCTTCCTTTCCATTATCTTTGAGCCGGGCTTTTCTGCCCTCGGAGAAATAAATCAATGAGAATGGACTGTGGATTATTTCTCAATGGTGGAAAAACTAACAACCCTATTGGTTAAGGCAGTAATCCTTAATATCTCGCAATCTCTCCGAGACCTAATTAGAGATGACAACCTCATTCTCTCGGATATCACGTTAGCTTGGCGACAGTCCTAAACCGCGTGCTGGAGATTATACGCCAAGATAAGGGGGCCGGCCTGGACTCCAATATCACATGAAGGGGAAAATGTTTAGGAAAAATGAATTTAATCAGAGGCGATTTAATCGCGCCGCCCAGCATGCAGGTGAATTCCCGTTGAAGGCGAATGAAGTGCTATTTGCTGCATAATCGGAGTCTCGCAGCTCGCCGGCTGCAGAGAAGGGTATCGCAAGAAAAGTGTGTGGGGTCTTTGCTGGGATGAAATGCAAGCCAGAAATGAGGCTGGGGCTGCTTGGGGATGATGGTCAGATCAGGCGACGCGTCGATAAATGTCTTTCCAGTGTGTAGATGTCCTGCTGACAATAACTCAAGGTCTTTTTCTTACTGCTGTAGTGAGATAGTTCTTGATGAAGAATTTTTTCATGGGTGTGGTCCTGACCTAATGGCTTTGATTCCAGACTGGGAGCTGGGTTTTCTTTTTAGGAGATAGGGATGAAAGGAACTGGGTTTCCATTGTGCGACTCCTGCATGGTGTATTCTGAAATCCCCCACAGTCATGTGGCTGGGGTCCCAAGGTGAAGCGGCAAGAGGGACTGAACCCTGACCTCCCCTTGCTCCACTCCCTATGGTAATTAGGATAATCTGGCCTAGATTACATAATCACTCCAACTGAAGCAGAACCCAACACCCCCCTGTTTTCTTTCAAGCCACAATCTGCCAGTCTCTGTTCACCGCTGCACGAAGCTCCTGCTGCATGCCAGGATGCAGGAGCTATGAAAGGATGCTGTTCCAAATAAGAGTGACCTTGCCCGACACAGTAAAACAGCACTCATCCCTGCCCAACAATACTGTAATTGTTATGGTACCAATTTAAGATTCTGCTCGATTTTTAGTCAGGCATATAATGACCGCATTGATGAGGAAGGTCACATTTTGCCAGTGTGCCGGCAGTGTCTGATTCTTCAAAAATAAAGCCTGCCTGTGGAAAAATGCCTCCCTTTCATTTGGGGTCCTGTTTGTCCATGAACTTCCTGGAACTAGCAGTAAGAAGTGACACTGTCAGTCAGTGTTCTGAGTTCAAGGAGATTTTCAAAACAAAAACAAAAGAAAACTTGCTAATTTATTTGAAAATTTACAAATAAGGACGTGGACAGCACTATGGTTCTGTGAGTTGCACTGCTGTCTGTCACGCCTCAGTGGGCGGGGCCACACAACTAAGCCTTGTTCCGATCGCCTATTTAACCGGCACTCTGACTAACCACTGTTGCGAAGTAGCGTTGCTCTCATGCGCCCTACTAAGCATTCTACCTCTCTTGTCCTCTGTGCCACGTCTTCTCCTTTGCCTGCCTGCCTCACCTGACCTGCCTGCCCTGTTTCATCTGTGTTCCCTGTTGTGCCTGTCTTCCCGTCCTGTGCCTCATCGTAGGATTGATCTCTCCGGCTCACGACCCTCTACCTGCCTTCTCGACCACTGCTCCTACCCTGCCCCTTTGGATTTGTCTATTGTTCGGTGTCCCAATAAACCTCTGGGCCTCCTGCATCTGGTTCCAGCTTGTTCTGTTCCTCCTGGACGTGACACTGTCTTCATTTCCTCTGATATCTCTAAGTTATCCCGCCTGTATGTATGTCACTGTGTGTCCCAAACTGTCATTCTGTCCGTGGTGTCCACAGCCCTATGTTTCCCAGGATAGACTCCAGGCTCACTGCGACCCTATACTAGATAAGCAGTCCTGACTTTTTATGAAAAATATATTTCCCCAAAACCAACCCACAAAAGCAAAAATGTCAAAACATGTTATTATGCACCAGTGAGCATTTTAAGTAGATACTGATGGTGAGGCGAGTACATCATATGTATCTGTAGTTATAATTTTTTCAATGTACTCATAGCAGCTGCAACTGTGTGACATACAGTGCTTGCGTGTCTCCCCTGAATGAATACGTCTGCCAAATTAAGTCAAAATAACCACCCTTTTCTGCCCTATCACTCTGCTGTGCTCATCCCTGACTTCTCTGCCCCTTCTGTCGTCATGGCAAACTGTAGAGCAGTTGCACATTATAAAAATGACATATCTCGCTGAGGAGTAATTAGTGGCTAAACTAGGAGACCTCCCTCACTCCACAGCGACTGTGAACAGGCTTCTTAGGGTGTTTGGGTGCTTTCATAAGTGTCTTAGCGTGGTAGCGATAGGCTGCATCCTGATGTAACGGCTATATCGATGTACATAAACATGACCCTGTTACTGCCACAGGAACAGAACAGCGCCGGGGGCTGAAGTGGATCCAGTCGGACTGTATTTACGCAGCAGTGATATAAACCTTATCATTACTCTTGGCAAATGACCCTGGTTCGTGATTGTCTGTTCTTGTGGCCATCAGATGGCCTGTTTGGTGGAAATTGTTGGTGGGTTTGGGACCCATCTCCCTTCCATCTTTGAGTACTTTCATGGGGATCTTAACAAACAGTGATACAGGTAGAGGGAGCAGTCAGTTCCAAGCTCTCGTACCCCACCCTGGCCAGAAATCCTTCTTAGACAGGTCACTGCTCCTCTGTGGCTTGATTGGCCCCTCCCTCTCTGCATGTCCCTCACATGCACACACACATATCCATTTGCTGCTACGGCGGGATGCTTCGTTCTGTGTAGAGTGCTTTTGTCTCTCTACGCCGGCCCAGCGTGTGATTTGTAGACTTATGAATAAATAAACAGATGGAAATGACCGCAGTCGGCTCTGGACTCCGCTATTTCTGAAGTGTGAAAGCATGACCGGGCTGCACAGAGGCTTACAAATATGTCTCTCGCTTCTTCCTACTTCTGTGGACGGGCTCGGCTTAGAAACCCGGGGTAAACTGTCTGCCGGTCTAGAGAAAGGGTCATTAAGGCGGGCCCAGACCTGGCCCGCAATTAACCTCGGTTTAAGCAGGCATGTCCCTGACCCTAAGCTGAGATCGGTCAAATGCAAAGAGTGGAGGCCAAACTGATGAAATTAGGAATGAAGGGTCCTCCTCCTTTTCAAGACAATCTGTCCATTCATTCAGTGAGATTTTTGCGTTGCACTTTCTCTGTAATGCGACACCCTGAGGCAGATGCCAGCGGCAAACAAATGTGGTGAATCATCGAACAAACGACGTCGCATTCCCGCCATTTCCCAATTGGGGGGAAAATGGGGAGGCTTGCACGATATTTTTGTTAAACATTCCAAAATTTGCACGTATGACACGTTGTGAAAAACTAAAAAACTGTGATGCAGCCTGAGTTTGAGAAGATTTCAGACAAACTCATGATTAGTACGTGTCACTAAAATGGACAAAAACCCTAGATGCATCAGAATCACAGATGCTTTGATGTCCAAATATATAATTTTAACAGCTAGCTTCCACAGCCAGACAATTCCATAGTCTTTCTGTTTACAACTTATATATCATTTAAACTACTTTGACTTCTACATCCATGTGATTCCACGGTTGAGTTCAATTCAGATGAGCCTCCTGCATGTGCATCACTCACTGCACAATGTGCATCTTCATATTAAATTCAAAAAGTTTTATTATGAACCTTGAATGAGTTATTTTCACGGGAGCCTTTGCATTGCCTGAAGCTCCAAGCCTCATAATCTGTTGGCTTCACTGTGTTTATCCAACACAGCCACCTTCAGTAGTAAGTTATAGTCTTAAATATTCCATAGTCGCAAGTCCATCAATAATTTTGTGCAGATGCTTCTCGAAGAAGCTCTGGTGAGATCTTTTATCAGGTTGAGAGAGGTGGAGGGGGATGAAACGCACTGCAGCACCAGCCCTGAATATAAACTTCATTTCCCAGGGGGCCCAACCGGCAACTCAGCACATAAAGAGCTAGCCGATAGCTGCTAAGCTAATTAGCTGCAAGAAGCAGCACGGCCAGGCAGGTGATGCACATGAGGGCAACAGGGATGGCTGAGAAACATCTACAAAGTGATCTGCAGCCTGGGGGGATGTGCAGAGGTTCAGATGTTTGGTCCAGTTTGATGGAGCAGTTCCTCTTGCAGAGCCACATGGAGCCCACACTCCCACTCCCAGAGCAGATTAAAAGTTCTGACCTGGACGCTAGCCTAGAGTGAAACCCCTGAGGCGAGCTGGAAATTATTTCCTTTTATTCAATATTTCAGGTGCGATTCATATTTAACATCTTAAAGGCCTGGGTAATTTTCAGCAGGCTCTGTTTCTTCACCCGCTGGTCAGGAAGAGCACTGGGAATTTGCGTAGCACGTGAAACTGCCCGTTCCACAGACCTGACCCAGAAATTTCTCTGTGTGTTTGCCAGTGTGAGAATCCTCCTTGGAAAAAGAAGCTAGCTCCTTTTGGATGAGCGGTGATGAAGATTCTTGGTGGAATTCCCTTTTAAGGTACCCCCCCATCCCTCCATCCCCATGTGGTGTCTTTAGCTACTAGCTCATTCTGTAAATCAATGACAGTCACTAGCAGTTTAACCCGCTCTCCGACAGAGCCTGGTCAGTCTGAGGCCTGCTTGGCGATCCCTTGTCCCAGTGGTGCCCCTCAGCTCATGCCAACAACGACTGAAAAGGCACCTCTTTCTCTCAAGGTCGGTACGCAATACATTATGGGAACCATAAATACGGCCCGGCCCTCCCTTGATTTATATCCAAATAACGGAATGGAAATAAAAGATAATATAAAATAACCTTCAGTAAAATAAATCTCATTCTATTGGCCAAGTAGCCCCAGTGTTTGCACATTTGCTTTAAAATATATATTAATAAGGTAAAGATTACATAACAGTGATGTCATGCATGTAATTGAGGGAAAGGTAACATACAGAGAGGCAGAGATGGAAATCGGACACAAAACCCTGGGGGTCTGAAGCCAGACTACTTCTCACTGAGCTACTGAGCCTCATTATGTGACAATAATGTAATAATTATAATAATAGTAGTAGCGGTCTGTGTGAGTGACTGTAATGTAATATGATGATGTAACCATAATCATAATCACATGCAGTATGCACCATGCTGGATGTGATTATGGAAGATGGATGGATGGATAGTGATAAATGGAGATGGGCCGTGATGTAATATAGCCATGTCACGATTGTGTGACACTGCTAATGTGGCTCTTATAGAGTTTGTCCTTTGTCCTTTTATGATGGTCTAAGCTTTAGATGGCCTGTGGTCTCTGTCCACACCACTTTCGGTTTCACCCTCTGTCTTTTCTGGCCTTGCGTCTGGCTTTAGATGAATCCTCCTCCACGTTTTTTTCCATTCCTCTACACCAGATAAGACCGTGTGCTACTCTGTTAAAGCAGAGAGTAAGTGCTCTAAAATACTGTGGAATTTTCTCTGTAACTGCCATGTTTCCTTGAGTTATTCCCTCCTAAAGGTTTCATTAGTGTGATGATCTGCTCTCTTGCTGTTAAAACGCTTCCCCGCTGCCTCTCCGACTGGTACGGAAGCAGGGATTCTCACTAGAGCCACTGTCCGTGATCTCCTCTGATGTTTCCTTTGCGGGATACTCTTGCTTCTTGCGATAATCCACTAGCGTTTCCTTAGGATTATGAGACGGTCTCCGTGTTTAAGATCAAACTTGCATTTTGAGCACAGAGCAGTTTGTTAGCTAAGCATTCGGCGCTGTCACTCTAACATGTGAACGTCCCCTGTTAGCATTATTGGTATCGACCTTCCCAAGCTTCCTGAATGGTCTTCAGTCTTCTTTGCCCCAGTTTTATTTTCCTTTTTAATCATGTTGCTGTGATTAGCTGGGTTACTCCACATTGCACTTAGGTACAATCTTCATCCATCCTACTACTACCGCCTGTTCTGTTCAGGGTTCCAGAGAATCTGGAGCCTCTCCCAAGAAGCACAGGGCTTGAGACAGGGCACGCTGCAAGGCACTTGCACAAACTAGGAGCAATTTATAGACAGCAGTTTGACTGCAAGGAGAAACTTCAGTTTAGGGAGTGAATCTGGACAAACTTCGCACAGACAGCAGGGTTTCAAACCCTCAACCCTGGAGTTGTGCTACCCACCATGCTACCTCTCATTTAAGTTATTAAGGAAGAAAATAATTAACCATTCTCTGTGCCCACTCCCTGCCCCTTCTTAGGGTCATCTGATCCTGGGAGCATCAACATATCTGGCTTGCAACAATTTCCAGTAATCTGATCCCTAAAATGGGCATCATCTCCCTTTTCAGCAATCAGATCGCCCAACCCCGATCACTGTCCTTTTTTACGAGGCGAATGACATGCTCATAACTCACTGTGTTATTTGTGAGCGCTGATTTGCGATCGGTGAGCATTTATGCTCCTGGTTTTCCAGAAGCTTCTCTCTGTTCTGTCACTCCAAAGGGGAATGGGGAAGAAGAATGCTTCCTCTAATTTGGAAAATAAACGTATTTCCTGCTTCTAAATTCCAGTTAGGAAAATTGCTCATGGAAACACACTGTATGAATGAAATTAGACTGAGTGATATTACATAATCTTTCCACTTTACCATCCCACGCGTCACTATTAAGTAATGCATTATGACTGTGCTGATCTAAACAATATCCTGTTTCCACTTTGTTTTCAGTTCCGAGAAGGCTCTAAGGGAGCATTTTCTGGTATAATAAGTTACATTTCACTGTCAGGGAAAGGATACCACATAGGTGAGCTTGGCTTGACATCTGCCTCTCCGATGTACTCTGAGATACTCTGCCCTCCGTTTTCTCTCACCATCCCTGAGTCGTCTGTCACATGCCTGAAACACAGCCCATGTTGGCTGCTTGAAGCCTATCAGTCATACCTACCCGTGGCGGCTCTGATAGGAGCGCGTCTTTAATCGATAATCCGCACTCAGTGAACTGGACTCGAGGTATAACTCCCCTTTCCACCGCTTAATTGGTGTCTTGGTTAAAGTCCTCTTTCGGGAATGCCACTATCCATCATCAGGTTCTGAAGAGGATTATCTCCTTAATGCTGTCTTTTAAAATGTTTAAATGTGTTTCTCTTGATCCACTAGCGGTTTATACAATGCTCTGAGCATCTGTTTATTGCACTTGGAATAACTTTGGGCCAGGTTTAATTTAAACCAGTGAGGATTATGTATTTCATTACATTAGTAAAGCCAGTGGAGATGGTTCTTCCAGGAAAACAATCAATAGTCATCCCAAAAAGAGCTATTTAAACATTCCCTTCTAATGAACAGCATGTCCGCTGCATGCGGCCTCGGTTAATTATCCCAGTGTCACTGCTGTGTATGCTGATACAATACTGCATCTCTTCACTGTACAGTGCACTGTGTGCTGCAATGCACTATACAGCGCCTGCTGAGACTGTCCTATGAATGTGGTACTTTTGTATTGCACTTTATATTTCACTGTATGGCACTGACTTCTCGGTCGTATTTTACGGCACTGTGCAGTGTGACTCTATAGTACTTCATTTCCCAGGATACTCTTTGCTAAAATACCAGAATAATGATGGTTGCCTCTGCCACACTGCCCACTTTGGCCAAAGGCTCTGCAGTGACCCGCCAGCATGTCCCAGAGACCCGATCGCTACGTCCAGCAGCTCCAGGCCACAGAGCCCGCAAGCAGGCATGACATTCCCAACGTCCCTCTGCGTCGGGTTGGCATAAATGAGGCCAGTCCGTTAAATGAGCAAATCTGTTTTGACTCCAGTGCTGGAGGTCCTGTCCGCACCACTCTCCTTTCCAAGGCAACCGCTGGTCAGGCCCGACCAGGCCACTGTGCAGGGTCACGCTGATTAATGGCTGCAAGCTATATATGATTGCAGGAGAGAGATAAAGGCTAATTTATTCAGCAAATATGCTACTGCATCTGGATTTTGTCACGATGCCACCACAAAAAAGCCATACATATCAGCCCCACCATTGCAGGATCTCTCAGATCTCTCAATTGTATCATTTTAATCAATATTTCTGTTTTAAATATAGCTACAGAAGCTATGCACATTTTATTACACTTTGTATTTGAGTTTGTATATTAGTACAACCACTTGTTTTGCAACCAAGTTCTGTTTCAACGACCAGGGCATACAGTGAAATGATTGCTAAGTGAAAATCATGGTAACCTAGGTGTGACTCTGACTGTACTTACAAATTTGCTTCAACCTTTCATACTCAATGTATTTTATCCTTCATGAAGTTGACATTTTTAACAACATTTTGTGCATTTTACTTCAGTGATCTCTCTCATTGATATTGGGCGTATGAAATTTGATTGTAAATGAGTGCATTGGTCGGAAAATGATTTTTTTATTACCATTGTATGTGTGAATGGTTGCTAACCAAGGTCATTGCTAAATGAAGAGTGATTGTAATTATCAATAAACCGAGCATCCATATATCCATCAATCTATCTTCCAATCGCTTATCCTTATAAAATGGACAGATAAATAAAAACGGTCAAATCTCATCATCCATCAGTAGCTCACATTTCACGGAGAATTCAAGCCTGTCATGATGTATGAGTGCACAGGTAAGGATTAATTGGTCATTGAACGGAAGCAAAGAACCAAAGCTTCTGGGTATGGAAACAGTCTGTCGTTCAGGGCATTTGAGAAATCACCAAGGAGAGAAAAAAAAACTTTATTTTCAAATTCTCTGCCCATATGGGTAAATAATTCCAGGGTTTTTTCCACTTAAATCTTTTTCGAAAGGTTTCTGCTGCCGGAATGTGGGAGCTGAGACCGGAGGAGGGATTATGCTGAACTGGCAGGTGCCCTCGGGCGTGTTTGGGGAGTGCAAAAGCACAGGCAATTAAAATAACACGGGATGGGGGGGGGCACAGGCTGAGGGAGGGGGTTACACCGTTGCCGTGATCCGGAGGCTCCGACGGCGCGTAAACAGAGCCTGCGCCGCGCCCTGGGATGAAGGCCATGTAAGGGATTCCGAAACGGAAACCCAAGCCATCCTGGAGATAGCTCATTAGCATGCGTGTGTGTGTGGATTATGTTTACATTAAATGGAGGGGGACCAAATGTCCCCCACAATGTAATAAAAAACTGTTTTTTTGATGATGTGGGGACCATTTCACAGGTCCCCACTAAGATTTCTAATGTTGGGACTATGGTTTTCCCCATGGAAATGAATGGAGAGTCCCCTCAAAGATATAATTACAAACCTGTGTGTGTGTGTGATTGTGTGTGTTTTCCCCCATTTCTTGCAGATGAGGCGGCCTCAGCGATGTACATTTCTATTGTTTATTCTCTCATGTTTTCACTCGCATTTCATGAAAAAGTAAATCTGCAGCTGGCACAGCCAATCAGAAACCGGATCTCTGTAGCAGCCCCGGGTAGGGGACCTGTCTTAGCTGGCACAGCCAATCAGAAACTGGATCTCCGTAGCAGCCCCGGGTAGGGGACCTGTCAGCACACCACACGACTGAAGGAGAAAAAAATACTGTCACAACGCTCATTTTCATCCAGAGATCTACAAGGAAGATTTTATTTATCCAGTGTGAGACTGCAGTTTATTTGGTTATAATTTTTTCCATTTTTACAATAAGATGAAGGTTGACAGAGTGGTACATTGGGCGGTAGTATCACCTCATACACCCAGAGTTGGGGGTTTGAATCCCAGTCCCAGCTCAGTGTGCGGTGCTTTCGCATGTCTCCTCATCTGCAGTTTTTCTCAAGGTCCGAAAACACCATGAACTAAGGACTGTTTAGAGATTGTGTGGGTGCTGGACTGGTATCCTGTCCAGGATGTTTCTCCTGCATCCTGCCCTGGACTTCCTGGGATATGTTTAAGGCTCACCAGAACATTCTTCTGGAGAAGCGGTTATGGATGAATGGATGGACAATTAGATTCCTACCCCCTGCCCCCCTTCTCGATTAGGAATTGTGTTTCCTCGGGGTGCCATCACATCCCGTCGCACCAGCCCCCTCTATCTGGGAATATTTTCACAAGTTACCCGTCTCCCCAAACAGCCGCCTGGCCATGTTTGGCGTATCAGAAACGCGCGCGGGGTGGGGGGGTGGGCTTGCATAGCTCCATCTGGAGACAGCTGGCTCATTCTCTGAACGAGCCCGTAAGGCATGCTGGACGACGGAGAGTAAACGTCTGCGGCCTGTTTGCGTCAGGAATTTCACACTGGATTACCATTAATTAAAAGCAAACATTAATAAATAACGCTCGGAGTAGAGCAGTCGTGGCCGAGGGCCTCGCCTGTCCACTACAAGCGCCTCTTTCCCCAGGAAGAGGCAAAGAACGAAGGGGAAAAAACCAACACATTTAATCTGCGTGTAAACATGTTTTTAACTGCGAGGTGTGTCGCACACCCTGATTATAAATGACCTTATTACCAGTGTAAACATATCTCCATCAAGGGAATATATCACAGATCCTCTTAGGTGTATTACTGCACTTAATCACAAATTTGGACAAGGTTTATTCGAAACTAAACCTAATTAGGCTTTGTTGAAATCTACTGAGGTGTGACTGTTATCTTATAGGAACACGCAGCTGGTATGAATATCGCCATGCCAACTAGCATGAGCTGCATCACTGTGAGGTAACAACTCGCAGCACCCCATCTCCCAAATGCGGGGATGGTCAGCAGAGGGGTGGAGACACACGCCTCCCTCAGGAAAACAGCACGGGTTCACTATTGGGTCAGTGATGTATGTGATTAATATGTGTAGTTCAATCGGTTAGATCTGTACCCCTGTCCAAAATGTTATGGGTTCAAATCTCATGACTGGCAGAGTCATCGTATCGCCTTTAACCCCATTTGCTACAGGGATGCAGGCTGATCCTGCTCTCTGATCCTTGATTCTATGTTGCTTTCGACAATTTGGTCAGGTAAATAAAATATATATATACATAAATCACTAGATACCCTCCTAAGGTAAAGCATGCTTGGAACTGTTCACTGCCTAAATTATGACTTCAAAACCCACTGTGAGAGATTCTGAAGTGGGCAACTTAATTCCATTAAGGGGCATTCATGTGCTCGTCCCATATATCCAGCGTGACACATTCAGATGCTAATCTCATCTGAAGAGGGTGGTGGTGCCGGGGCAGGAAAGCTCATCTGGCGCCGCCTTCTGCACCCAAGTCTGAAAATAGTTTAATCTTTTCTTTCGTGCCTGAATCGGAAACGTTCAGCCTTCGGCAAGAGGCGTAATGGAAGTGCGCAGCGACCGGCGCGCTCGCTACATCGCGCTCGCTGCATTTTTAAATGCAAACTAGAAACCGCAGGAAAAAATAAATAAGAATAAATGGTGTATACTAATTCATGATTCAGAGAGCGGAAATTGGCTAATGACTAATGTGGGCGCTTAAAAAATGCATATCCCGGCAAGATACTCTAAATAAAATGTGGTCTTTGTTTGCATGTAGCTATTTTTAAGTAGGGATTCCTTCTGCTCACGGCTATAATCCAAGGAGCATAAAAGATTTTAATTTTTAAAAACATGCACTGTGCTGTGAGTTCTTGGGGATTTATGAATATCAAGTATAGTCAAATATTAATATGAAAGCTAAACAATAACTGGCACACTGTACTAAATACACACTGTTTAATGTAATTCAAATATTATCTAACTCAAGACACTGAAGCAAATCGATATAGAACTGAAATATTCTATTAAGGGAAACAGGTTGTTCTTTTCACCCTTTGTGAGAAAAGACTAGATAAAACGAGACTAAATTGACTGGTTCTAGCTTCAGGATTTGGGCTAAATGTCATGTCGTGTGTTGGGGGGGGGGTGGGAAGGCAGAAGCCCTGGAGATGCAAGTTGCGGAGATGAACCCTGAGCCCACTTTGACGAGGGGTTAAACCTCTGATTACGAGGGCATCAAGGTCCCTTGTGATCAAATACGGTCAATCAAAACCAAAGTGCACAGTCCCTGATGACAGTGTGACGATTTTACATCTCGATTTTACAAATCAGGGGGGGTAGGACTAACAATCTGACAGGTAAAGTGGGTGGAGAAATCATTCTCCTTCCAAAGAGTCTGAAAAATAAAATGCTGGTTTGCATTCACTGAGCCCCCAGTGCTAACGAAACCACAGATTTAAGAGTTTGACCCGCCAGAGGTACATATGATTAAAAATCTGGCAAAAAAATTACAAATAAATATTACTGCATATACAGTACCCTCAAAATGCATAAATATTTACCAGTGCAAAAGCAGTCACATATGGTAACTATTAGCTCAACATCAATGCTTGATGTTTGTGTGGTAAATAATTGGTAAATAATTCCTTTTGAACAAAGTGAATTCCCGATAAGCTATTAATTTGCATGAAAATAGAAAAAATTGAGCCTATGACCTGTACTCTGCCCTTTTCTTCTAAAGAAGAGTGTAGGATAAAGGGCTTTGCTCTCTTCTCACAAACACCTTTGATGATAAGCGGCTTTGTAGGACCTGGCCATTCCCATTGTGCTCTTCAACCCCTGAAATAACGTAGCCAGACACTGACCACACTGCAGAGCTCAGCAACCATAAACATATCATTCCATGAATGCTGGCAGGAGAGTTGTCCAGTCAGGAAGAGTGATTCAGATTGGTGGTCCTCCTTGTGTTTTAAGGGCCAACTTTATTGGTTTTCCCAATAACTTCATCATTGACGTTAGGACTGCAACTTGAAATAAGGGATGAGAATTAGGCTGTACCTCTCAGGTGACCTTTTCTGGGGGCAGACGGTAGCCAAACCCCTGTTCGTCATGGGGAAACCAGATCATTCACCCTTCGAACCTTCACAGCACATTTGCATAATTAAGTCTGAAAGCGAGGAGATACCTGGATTAGCGCAGAAATTTACATCTTAGCTCCAACAGCTACTGAAACTGGGGAATACATCAAGTTTGCTTATATTATAAAGTAAATGTAATTACATCCTGGAGCTGCTCCCATTTATACATTTGTGTTGCCACAGTGGTTGAATTGGATTGAAGTTCATCTTCTTCATACAGTATTTGTTAATTGTTCATCCCCTCCCTACCTTAGCTGAGCACTGTTTTTACTTTGATCACTGTCCCTTTTTAGCACTTTTATTTGAAACCAAAGAACGATTAATTAATTTTTAGCTGTGGTCATTTAGATAAGGTGGGGGGGTGGGGGCTGGGGGGGGACCAATGAAAGCCTTTTGGTAGGTGACCAAAATCTGTCCCATTCATGTTCCCTGGGGGCCACATCTATGGCAGGAAAGAAAATCAACACTTCTGGAACGGAGGTAGACGTTCAGACAACAGGATGAAAATGGAAAAGAAGTGAAAAGGAAATCTGGCCCAGCTTTGAACGAGACGCCATGTGGTGTCTGCAGTGCTGTCGCCCGGCCGCTTGGCAGAACGGGCTTGTAGATACCCTCAGCCTGAGCGCTGCCGTCCACTGCTTCCCGCTGGGGCTCACCTCTCAGCCTGGGCTGACAGCTGGGCAGGGTCCGAGAAATCACTAAAATGGTGTCAATATAAATAATTCTAACACCCCTCCCCCTAAATAAACCTTTTTATATGGATGTTAATGATCTGCGGGCACCGTCCTCTGTGTGAGAACCAAATGCCGACGGAAAGGATATATTTCGCTGTGCTAGTTTGTGAAAGCCAACAGAACCTGGACCAAAGGCAGGCCGGAAGTCGGCAAGGCATGGATGCCGCTCGTGCGGCCACACAGGCGGGCCGGCGCCTCCATGGCCACATGAAAGGCAACCTTAACAGACAATTCATTATACAGACAGCGGACCACACCGGCCACGGCACATGGGGCACCGTTTTATCAAAGAACCGGAGGAACCCGCACATCAGATGGATGGCCAATTTACAAACGGAATTTCTAAAGAGGTGCGTGATCAAAGGGCCGGCCCGGACAGCCGCGATTACCTGAGCTGAATCCCAGTGGAGCGGCCTTATGGGAAGCATGCTGCCCACGGACAGCCGGCACGCTCCCCCCCCCATAAGGCGACGGGCTCGCAAACACTCACCTGCGAGTAGATCAGCTCGCTTCCCCTAAGCTGGAGTGCAGAAATTGCTGATTTTTTTTTTTTTTTTTTACTTTTTTTTTTTTTTAATCTGTGATATTTTGGACAGAAGTAGCATCTGTTCCCCTCTGTCGGGGAATCTGTACTTCCAGCAAGCGGGCGTTGACCCAAACGGGGGTGACGTACCGTTGCATCTCGAGCCTAACAAGAAAGAGGTTGTTAATGAGAGGGTCGTACGTGTTAGCTGCTGTTTGCTGGCGGCGGGGGCCGGTCGTCACGTCCAGCGCCGTGGCAGCGGATGCCTGCATTTCGCTGACAGCCTGTGGGCCAAACAGCCCCCGTAACGGCCACTGGCGCTGCACCAAACGCGCCTGTGTTGACTCAGCCGAGGTCGACGTTCCGGGTCCGAGTCCATCTCCTCCTCCGCACCTTCGCTCCTGTCAGGGCCACCAACGCGGGAAGAATTCTGTGCAGCCGCTCGTTTTTCCACTCTGTTTGTTTCCTTGTTTCGTTAAAAGGCCGTGGGAGCAGAGTCCCTGTGGGGTGAAGCCATTACGGGAGGGATTCATGATATTAGAGCACGAAAAGGAACAACATGCTTTTTCTTGCTTAAATGTTTCGGCACGCTTACGTATCGTGTCTGTGTGAGTGTGTGCGTGTTAAATGAGGTGGAGAATTACTTTTTTCAGCCTTTTCATGTACAGTTTTATATTAAAAGTCTACTGAAGGCTGGCTAAGATTCAGGCCAGAATTATGGCAGATGTGTCACATTTGACAAAAAACTACCAGTAAATCTGCCCTGAATGGCCTTAGATAGAGGCCTGCATATAACAGTGTGTATTATGTGGTAGAGTAGCTGCCTTCAGTTCTGAAAAATCGCCAAGTGCTCTTTTTACATATGAATTAAGTATCTGAATTTGAATGATTCTGATATTTCCACCATCCAACTGCCTGTACAGGATCGTGAGGAGCCTGGTGTCTGTCCCAGGAGGCACAAGGCACTAGCCAGGGACACCCTGGACGGATGCTGGTCCTTCATAGGACACACATTCACAAACTGTGGGCAATTTAGAGACATCTCTTGACCTAACTGCATGTTTCTGGACTGTGAATCTGTGGATCTAAATATCGTAAAATCCTACAAATCCTGCCATATATCGGTTCACATATAAACCTGGGGGGGGGGGGGGGGGGGGTGCAGGTGCCATCTCCATTAGGTACATGAATCAGCAGGGAGGAGGTAAAACAAACAAGGCTAACACGTGCTGTCCCATCATTACACACGTTTGCTTAAATCATCTGTAAACATGGCAGGCATGTTCGGCTGGAGCGCAGACGTTTCATCTGGGATATTTATTCAGCTTTCCGGTTGCCGATGCCTCCTCCAGGTCATTAGTTTTCTAACTGCTGACACACGGATGCTGCCGCGATGACACATGCTCCGTTAATTCGCTCCCGTTCACCTTTTAACACCACGGCGCCGTGGCCGTGGGTGACCGTAGGCGGTCAAAGTGGAGCCGTCCCTGTTTATCTGACTGTGTAGGGTGGCTGAGTACTAAATGTTGGGTCATTATTTAGATCTTGGAGTGTGTGCGTGTTTAAGTATTATTATATCTTGGTGTAAAAGTGAATAGTATGAAATATGACTATGGGAATGATCTTAGTCTGGAAAACAGCAAAAATGAAGACATTTCCCTGGGCAAAGAAGAAGAATGCCTGTCCCCCCCCTTGATGTTTGTTGTTCGGAAAAGTGTCACCAGTGTTCTCCCTGGAGACATACATCAAGTATTCTACAGAGAGGTTAACTGTCAAGTTATGGATTTTCAGATATAGGTGTCAAATTAAACTGGACATCACTGCCACCTGTGAGGTGAGGGGTCATATGGGGGCTTTCGTTCACAGTGGAAAACCCAGCATTTTTAAATGGCTTCTTCTGGGGGAAAAAAATCATTCCTTGGTGAGTCAGAGTCAAGTCTTGAGTCAAAACATTGCAGTCTGAGTCAAGTCTCGACTCATTTGCCCTCAAGTCCAAGATGATTCCAAGTCTTTCCATCATTTTTGCTGTCAAGTCACAAGTCATCAAATTTGTGACTCGAGTCCAAGTTGAGTTGCGAGCCATGTAACTCGAGTCCCTACCTATGTCCGTTTTTTTTTTTTTTTTTTTACCTTTAGTGATTAAAACTTATTGCAGCAAAAATCAGCCTTAGTACATCATAGGATACACTCTTTAAGGGCAGAGAGAGGTTGAAAAGAGAGTGTCCACTCACAGTTGTACTCACACAGTTTTCACGTTCGTGTATGTGGATTAAGTGATGCATCTCTGTAACAAACTATCTCAAGAGACCTTGCATTCAGCCAATTGAAAGCAGAGAATTAATATACCCTGAAATTATAAAATTAACGTTATGGAATCCAGAGGGGGACTATAATTTCAAGACTTCTCGAGTCACAGGGTCCAAGACGGGTCAGAGTCTTGAGTATTTTCCCTCAAGTCCAAGTCCAGTCCAAGTCTTTCTATCAGTTTTACTGAGTCCAGTCACAAGTCATCAACTTTGTGACTTAATTCCTAGTTAAGTCATGAGTCAGTGACGAGTCCCCACCTCTGCTCCAATCCCAGTAAAGTGCCAATTCTTTTGCAAATCATCTTTAATTTGTTGAAAGCATCATCACCTCATTGCAGCAAGTATATATGGGGATAAGGAAACAGAATATAGAAACATTTTGAAAAGCAAGAAGCTGTCTTTAAGCCTAATTCAAATTTTTGCCACTTTAATATATAGGGTTAAAAACACACTAATAAGATTAAGACCCCCGAGATATACCAGCCCCTAATCCCATGTGAATGATTGATTGATACTCATACCAATTATGGAAAAAAAATTAAAATATAATTCCTCATTTCCATGTCCAAAATATCATCAAAGCAAAATAAATAATGAAAATCATGATTATAATGCACTAATAAATGCAAAACCTGTACAGCACTCCGTTGGTTTATGCTACATGAAACAGTTTAGAAATCATTTATTAATGTATAGTTCTCAGTTTCTCACAAACATCATCAAGTGTCATATTCTGGGTATATAAAACGTATATTTCCTATATTGACGTATAGTTCGTCACTCAAATTTGTGGTTCAGATTTGAACTCAGTTAATGTACTCTGTCTCTGTCTCAACCATTTTCACATGTAAATATATTTAGGGTATAGACAAAAAAAAAAAAACAAAAACAAAAAAACAAAAACAATATTGACTCTCCATCATCAATTTTTCTGTCACTGTGATAAATAAATTACAGTGTAAAAACAGAACCAAAGCTCCAGCAGCTGGGAGAAGAAAGCCCATATTTTTCTTTAAATATAGATGTCTCTGAAGGCTGGTGTTCAGGGAGGCAATATCAAGTTATATTATGGACTAAAAATTGATCATTTTATTGTTTAGATGCGGCAGACTCAAACACTGGGCATGCAAACAACACTAAAAAGGGAAAATTAAAAGCCTCTTCTGTCAGAGACATAGTGCAAATCCTATTAAAATATTATTGAAGACAGAACACTGTAATACTGTTATATACATTTATAAATGTTGTATTCTTATATACCCCTCCAGTCCCACCCCAGACCAGAATATTATATATATATATATAGTTGAAAGACGGATGGATGGATACTTTAACCTTAAATATTAAATATTCAGTTTGAATTCTAGGAATGCAGTAAAACGTATATGACTTATCTGGAAGTTTCCTGTATAGAGTCGATCCTACTTGTTGAAGGCCTGTGATGAATCAGTCCAGCATGTAAATACTTAATGTGCTGGCTGCAATCTGTTACTCATATTGAAACTCAGGTGGTTGCGAAAATCACTTTACGATAAAGACAACGAAAAAGACAAGGCCTACCTAAATATAATAAAAATATTCTGGACATTCTGGACGCTTTTTAATTTTAACACTAATGGGTAATTCTAACTTTACAATTTTATTGTAAAACCTCCCAGTCTTCGCCAACACAGAACCGAAAAATAGCGGTGGCGCTATTTACCTTTCCGTGTAAATTAAGACTTGATTTTTTTCCCCAACTAAAGCTGCTGAACTATTTTCGCATAAACGTACAGTATATTCAGCAACTGTATATTATGCGAAAGGAAGTAGTTTAACGTACCGATTCTGTATATTAAGTTACTTGCACACAATTTACTTGCAACAAGTAAAACAAATTAAGTTTCGCTAAACCGATGTAAAAACATCGTGAAAGACTGGTTTATATGTAGTGAATATACATCCGGTAAAAACAGCGCTAATCAAACACTTTGTAACAAAAAAGTGTTTCCGAACAGACAAGTACAAACAGAAAAACCTAAATCCTATTCGTGAAACATATAGTACCTGTCTGATTATCTTTGCATTATCCCACCCCTTTTTTGCATATAATTACCCCCACCCCCTTCCTTCCTATTTTTCATTTAATTCTCCCCTCATTCCCCCCCCCCTCCCTTTGCATCTAATTAGTCCGTCGTTTCATGCCTTTGCATTGCATGTTCCGCTGCCCCCCACTGCGTCCCTCCCCCTTTTTATCATATTATCCCATAACTTCCGTGCCTTCTGCTCTCGTATTCGACTGGGACGCCCCCTTGCAGCTTATCACGCTAACGTCCTCCCTCAAATCTTTGCATCTCATTATCCCCTGGCTTTCCCTCCCACTCCTCATCTCATTATCCCGTCGTTTGCCTGCCTCCCGCATCCCTTGCTCCTGAATACGCGGTAGCCCCCTCCCTCCCCCACGCATCTCATTAGCCCATGCTCAGCGCTAGGTGAACCAGCAGCGCCGCCACATTAAGGCAGGTGTTCAACATGGCGAACGCGGGGAGTCGGTGTCTCGCCACAACTCTTTCTTTCTTCCTGGTTTCGGCAGCTATTCTTCTCAAAGGTAGGTCGTAAAGTGACAGGAAAGACCCCTAAGAAAGTACAAATGGAGAATAGCGACACGTCGGCGGTGTGCCGTCCGCAGAAATGCGAGGAGGGATCGGTGCGTGACCGGAGGGATGCGCGCTAGCGGGATGGGGAAGCAGGCTCATCCTGGCGGAGGGCTGCGCTTCTAGGTAAACGGAGTTAACAAGTGACCGCTTGTCGTAAGAGCAACGGCAGAAGGGAGCAGACCGAGTTATTTGGCAAGTGAAACAAACCCGAACGCTTGCCTGTTGAAACCACTGCGGCGATCGCGCCGGCCCCTGCACGTTTTCCCGTGTTTGACTCAGAGAAACAGATGTCCAGGATGGTTAACTAGTGTTGCAGATAGTCCGCAAGCAGCAGAAGATTAACATAGACGTAAACATGAAACATCTGTTCCATTCTCACAGCTGGATTTATATCATTATCATTATTGTTATTTTTTTTAACTTAAGGTTAACACAGCCCCCCCCAATGTAAATTTCAAGAGAAGTGTATGAAAGCGCTTGCGGTACTTAACCGATTGGGTAAACGGGATTCCCCGGGATGCAGCAGCCTGAGTCCCGTCACCGTGTCCTTGTGTCTTTGAGCTCTGGCTCGTTACTGTCCGTGCAACACCCCGCTACTGGGGAACCCTTCGCGGACACTCACCATTCCAGTTTACGGTTGCTGGACATGCAGTCGGGCGCTTTTTGTCCATTTAAATGCCCCGAGGAGGTGCTTTTTATTCATGCGGGAGACCTCACTTGTAGCTCAGGATGCCGGCAGCCAGTGTTATAGGAATGAAACGCAGCTGTGTGCATGAAGATGGCAACGCACCGGCTCCACAAATCTAACATTTATTTGCTTTCAATTTTTGTACGCACTGACAGGGGTGACACTACAGTTTCCAAAGTAGTTTTACGGTTAATAAGGGAAAGCGCTTCGTTATTGCAAACGGGAGTACGAAGTGCACTGCATAGATCCCGTCGCGGGTTATTGCAGCGTATGTGTTCAGAGGTTTTAATGCATTTATCATCACGGTATGCAAGCAACAGTTGGAGGAGAAATAACTATGGCAGATATCTTGCTGGTTTGCGGAAGTGTTATTTACACGTGCAGCGAGCTGCCTGGGTGAAATTGTAAGGTAGGGAATATACCGAAGCAAATGGTTATGCATACTGTGTCGTATTTTAGTGCCATTTCTACACACACACACACACACACACACGCGCGTGTATATATGTGTTTGCATTTACGTGCGTTTTGGATTGAACACAGGGCTGTAGCCTAGAGCACAATACTCTCATCTGTGATTTTGTCGGAAACGAAGAGGGCAGTGATTGATTTGACTTGGTGGCTGCAGGGCTGAACAAAATGAATGAATAAAATCGCAATATTGAGGATTGCAGTGCGACATGCGTTTTATGCCGATCTTCTTGTGGTGTGTAGACCGAGCCTTTGCCAGTTAAAGTAAAGTTAAGCTGCACATTTCCTCCTTGGGCTTACGTGTAATGGTTGCGAAAACCTGTTGAAGAGAAGGGGGTGAGTCTTATCTTGGACTCCTGGGTCGGCGAGCACAGCGAAGGCAGCCTGTTTACATGCTTAGCACCTACAGCAGAGATATGCTCTGCGGGACGATCCTTTTTTATCGAGCGCCGGCCCGAATCATAATAGAGTCCTATCGATTTAAAGTAAAAAAAAAAAAAAAAGAGAGAGAGACGATAGTCGTGGATGTAAAGCGCTAGCCGCCCCCCGCAGCACATACCCTGTGCTATACGGGACAAGGGCATAGATTTGGGTATGTCCCTACCAATAACGTGGAAGCTGTGCGTTTAAGGGGGCGGCGTTCGCGGCTGATTTGGTTCCCTTCCAATATTGAAACCAAACCTATGCCCTTGATCCGGGGACTTCCAGGGGATCTCCACTGACGGCCACCATGCTGCATGCTCACGTGGTTTCTCGGAAGGTCCTCTGCGTCCTGTACATGGTCGTTTGATATAATGTATAAATGGTCATGTGATTAGATGTAGAATGTTATGCATCATTATTATTAAGCTATAAATATTGAAAAGACTTAAGTTAAAAGAGAGTTTGAGAGAAGCTTGCCAGTCCAAAACAGGGCTTCCTGTTTAGGGTGTTTCCTGCGTGGTGCAGCTTATTATGGAGTATGTATGGTGGGTATGATACATTCCCATGGAGAGTTTCAGACATGCCTGCTTTCATGCTACAGCCCATCAGGACCTGTGGGTGAAGAATCCTGTCTCTTATGACACCTGTTGGCAGGTGAAGCTTGGTACTGCTGGCTTAAGCCTGTGCATGCATTTGTCCTTTCTGAAGAGCAGAGCTTGTTGTCTCTCAACGGCAGAGAGAAGCTGGATTCGAACCCACGACAACCAGCCATATCCTCAGCACAGGGTACCTGCAGACCGTTTGTCTTCCTGCAGACCGTTTGTCTTCCTGCGTATGCCGGCAGGCTCAGAGTGATGGATCTGCATAAATGTTCCTGACGGACTTTAAAAATCAGTCCTGGATTCCAGTTAATCCATCGTTTACCCTTGTATCCCTAGTTTGTTTCCCTGCCAACGGTGGAATGAATGGGCAGACATGTTTATTGATAGAGCCTCTGACGGGTAATATTTCTTGCTTCTTTTTTGTAATCTCCCAGTACCTGGGTAACCTAGGAGAAAACTATAGCCCTAACACGTGTCGGGCAGTCGCAAAACTCATGCAGCTCCTTGTAAGAATCCCTGATTAGTATTCCGTCTTTGTCCAGAGTATCTGATGGAAGAAACCTTTGGCCAAAATCTAAAAGTGTCCGTGAATAATTAAAATTCCTGCAAAGCGTGTGTGCGCGCGCGTGTCTGTCTGTGTGTGTATGTTATTTCATTTATAGATTTGTATTGGAAAAAGAACCATGTTTATTCTTTGGAAAGGATTGGCGTTTGTTGGTGTTTTCAGTTTTGTACATGATTATTCCAGTCAATATAATTGACAGTATCCTCCCCAGTTAAATGTCTTTTTTTTAAATGAGCTTTTTAACAATATTCAGTTGCATTATTCTCTTCCCGCGTTTATCTGAAAGCCCTCATCGCCCAGTGATTTTAAATAGTTGTTTTCTTTGCCAGTTTGTTCCCTTTGGAGAGGGGTGTTGGTTTATAGAAAGAGAGAGAGAATGAAAGTGAAGGTCTGTTTTCCGCGGGGCCATCGTCGGCGAGCGGCCGCTTTGTCTGGCTTCCACGTCCGGGACGCCTGCTTTGAAATGGCTCGTTTCTTTAGGCACGCCCATGGGCCTCACGCTCTCACCCGTTTTATCCCGTTTATCCTTTTCTAATCCCTGTCTAGTCAGTTTTCCTTCAGAACGCAAGCTGTAGTCTGTTCTCTTCTCCCTTTTTCCTTTCGGCCGGCGTGCTCGGACCACGGGGCACGTTAACGAGGTGTGCTCGTCAGAGGAAGCCCCTGTCATTGGTGCTAACGAGGTTTCTCCAGGATGCAGCGTTAGCACATAGTTAGCTGTGGGCGAAGAGAGACTGCAGGGAGGGGGTGTTCGTGTGCTCTAAGGCTGGTTCTGTGTGAAGGGTGCCACTGCAGTGATCCGTCATCGATTATAAACTCAGCGGTAAATTGTTAAAGGGACGGTTATCCCAGCCAGTGAGGGACATCAGCCACGTGGGGCAGTGTAGGGAATTTAAAAACTATTTTGGGGGCAAATAGGGGCATTTTTGAAATTTTGGGCAGTTTTTAAAAATAGTAATTTATGCATAAATTTGTTTTTAATGTGAAATGAGCCCAGATTAAAATGCATACAGTAATGACCACCTTGTGCTAACATGAGTAAATAATGGACATAATGTTGCTGTTTCAAACAGAAGTGTGCAGTCATCTGTATGTGTACAGAATACCATCTGTATGAGAGAGAAAGCAGGAGACAGTTCTAACTATTAGGCTTTTATTTAGGCTTTTATTTAGCTCTTAATAACCTTTGGCTATATGTATAATGCATTAGTTTATAGATAAAGTGAAAACCTCATCACAGTCTTTCAAATGAAAATAGTTTACCATCTTTTTTTAAACATACTCTTATTTTAGAAAATAAAAGGCAGTGTTTCATAGCTGTAAATGCAAACCAGTGCCTTCAACAAAATAAAACAAATATTGCAAATTGCGATATTTTTAACCTGTGAGCCATTCGACAGTGTTTTACGATGAAATGAGACAAGTACCAATTTTTCTTCGCCTCTGTCAGCTACCTGTGAAACACGGGTTGATTTTAGCTGTGAATTCCGGGAGTCTGCCCAACGTCACAACCAAAGCTCTCGTGTTGTTTACAACCAGGAAGGAATACTGTTGGTTTTAACACAATAAAAGGTATATCGATATGAACGGTATTGTGTCATCCTATATCTTGTTTTGAATATATATCAATATACCATGAAGATTTGAGACACTGCCCAGCCCTAGGTGACTGAACGGTGTTGACGGGCAGGTGGTGAAGCCACGGGTAAGCAGACAATCTGAAGCCACGCCCCTAGCAGAGATCGGCTTATTTGTTTTTGGATGAACGCCTTTATTAAAAAATGATATTGGCCTCTGCCAGGCATCATATTGGTGTTACATAGTAGTATGCAGTATGCAGTTAAGGTTACGTATTACGTTATGTACATACGTTTGTATGCGTGTGTTTTAGAGATGGAAATGAAATGAAATGAATACAAATAAAACGATGGCTTAGTGGAGGATTAGGATATTAGCCTAAACTGGTAAATACAGTATGTGTATGTTTTTTCGAAATCTTGGGGGCAGTGTTTGCACCTCGATCACGGTTTTTAGGGGCATTCTGTGACTTCTTGGAGCATCTTTGCCCTTTGACCCTGTTAATATCTGGCACTGCAGTGGGGGTTTGTTCCCCCCCCCCCTCCCAAATAAGGGACATCAGCTATGTTACAGTCCCCATCCCCAACTTAATGACATTCTGTACTTTGTAGGCCTTGGAATGATAAAAAATGTCCTGCTTTCAAAGATTTATGGCCCTCAGATCGAACAGCTGTTTTAACATCTGAAGTATGGAGCGGATAAGTGTCACCAAATAAATTGCTGGCATGTGCATTGGGGGTCATGGCAGCGACGCCGGGTCTGCCACAGGAAGGCACTCCTGCCTTTGGCCGGCTCGCTGCCTCTGCTCCGGGCAGTTTGGATCTCCCTGCTGGACGTGTAGGGTTCCCAGAGCCAGTTCCCCTGGCCCTCGGGGGCTGTGTTCACTTCTAAGGACTCGTGCTCATCTGCATTCATGTTGTGCGGCCCAGGAAGAAAAAGCAGGACTTAAATTTAGAATGTCATTTTGTCACAGCACTTAAGCCTCTGGGAAACCGGTGAGTTTTTCAGCTGCTCTGGACTTTGATTGTGTAAACAGCGGCTCAGCTCCAGTCAGCCGGCGAGGCGGCAGGAGTTCGATCCAGCCTCGCTCCCTGGGTGTCTGCCGAGACCCTCAGGCCCCGCCCCTAGGCCGTCCTGCGGGATGCCTGTCCATAGAGGCCTGGTGTTGCTGTGGGGCAGACAGTAAATGAACGTAACCTTATATACAGCCATGGAAAAAATTAAGAGACCACAGAACAATTTTTTGTTTAACTCATTTGTCAATTTATTGGTGTGTGTCTGTGAATAATATATATTTTTTTGCAAACTGTACCCTTGTTCTTCTCTATTTCTCCGTTGATAAAGCACTTCTTCCTTGCTTTATGGTACTTCAGTCCTTCTTCTATGAGCCTGATATGACCTGTCCTAGCAGTGCACTTCACACCTGCACTTAATGTTTCCCATTCCTACTGACGGTCACTTGATGTCATCCTCTAAATCAGGAGAAACTGTCACATAAGTTAACGGTCTCCTCCATTAGAAAGTTGTTTCCACCTTTTTCCTGGCTGGTTTCTGGTCATTCCCAGTGTCTCCTGCTTCACCTTATTCTTGTTTACTACTGCCTTAGAAATTTTGAACGAGGAAACAATCTGCTGCTCAATATAGTCTTCTGTCAGCAGAACCATGATTAAACCAGGATTTAAAAATGCAGATTTGTTTAAAAATATATAGTGGTCTGTGTGTGTGTGTGTGTGTCTGTACTTTTGATGTTTTGGGGACCAGTTTTTCAGTCCCCACAAACATATGAATATATGATGTAATATAATTAATATAATATTAATATAAGGTAGTCTTTCCTTATACTGTAAATGGCCTTGGATAAAAGTGTTGGATAAATGAGTTAAAATGTACACGTGGCAAGCTTCTTTACTGCAAGTGAAAATAGGTAGTGTGTGTGCATGTATATATACATGTGTGTATATATACTGTGTATAAGAATTGCAATATGAATGACGCAAGAGATAAAATTGATTTAAAAGTAATGTTTTTGAAACAAGTAATGTTTCTGAGTGTCACAGCTTTGGGGATTATTGACAACTGACAACAAATCTTTTTTTTTTTTTTTTTAATTTTTTTATTTTTTCCCCCAGTATTAAGGGATTATGGGCTTTCAAGGTAGGTTTGTTGCCATGGTATTTAAACCAAGCCCTGGGATGCTTCTTTTAGCGGACTTGAATTTTAGGAAAAGCAGCCCTTTTTAGCAGGAGAGGATATGTCATTGTGTGCAGTTATTGACTTGCCGATCAGATCTGTTGGAGACGTACTGTGATTGACTTAAGATGTATATGCAAGCCGTCTGTACCATAATCAGGGGAAATAAGTGAGTCGTACACAGAAATAAGCATTCTTTTAGTGTGGTAAGTTTAATCCTTATGAACAATGTGCCGGTTTTCCCCTGTGACTGTGCCGAATAAATGGTTAGAAGATGGATCGATGATAAAGTGAAACCATTTCATGTGGCAGGGGGATTCCAGGAGCCACGGGTACAGAAAATGTATTATAAGCCTTCTCTTGGATATATTGCTTATTAAATACTTTTATGAGTGTATCAGTTGTGTGGAATCGCGGGCAGGGAGAGCACTGTTCATCCTGCATGGAATCCCCGAAACGGAAGCCTCTCCACTGCTCAGCCTTCTTGAAACAGTGACGGAGACATTAAACTGGAAGTTGGAAGCTGACTGATCCCTCTCCTCCCCCCCCCCCCCCCCCCGCTGG
>JAODJU010000036.1:12798596-12813450 GCA_026776725.1 Gnathonemus echidnorhynchus
ATAGCATTCCAATAAGCCAATGTGTTCTATAAGATCACATATAATACACACATACACACACACACACACACAATTTCCATCACTGTTCCTTTAGGGGTTTTCAGTGATGATTTTGGTGTTTGTGGGCTCATAAGTGTGAAACTCCCAGAGCGACGTTTACAGTTCTCCTGTAGGGTTTAGTAGTCGTTGGGGAAAACAATGGTGTGTTTCTTTCTGGTGATCTAGGCCACACGCCGACCTGCAAGCAAGACGAGAGATCACTCAGTGATGGTCTCAGACCAGCAGTTGCTTTACACTATTGTTTACAGTGCTTGCCCTTTGTAAAGCTATCAGTGGGTTGTTGTATGCTTCCATAACCATGGATGTGATGGCTGATATGTGAAAACTGGCTAGTCTGAATTAGGCTTGGGCAGTATTACGGTGATATGGTATACCATGGTATTTTGGACATGTTTTGAAATCTTACTCAGCATCTGACCTCCACAATGACCCTCGATCTGCCTCTCAGTAAATTTTATCATTGGGGAGTGCAAGTTCAGGCAAACTTAATGCCAAATACTGCAATAGTGTTACATTTGAAAATACTGTCAAATTCTGTATACTGTGGTATAATGTCTGGGCAGTACGAAAAATTTAATACTGCCCAAGCCAAGTGTGAATATGAGAGAAGACAGGCACAGGAGGATGATCGCTCTGTATTTACTCTGCTCCATTGCCCAAATCCAGCCAGATGGGGGCAGAGTAGTTAAAGAACTCAACCTACGGGGCATGTCTGCCTGGATCGAAATGAGCCCTGGCATGAAAATACGGCCCGCTGGCCCCTGGTGGTGGTTCTGGCTGCTTCATGCTCTTGGGTCCAATTCCAGATCCACCTGGCTTCTCTCAGATTAGATCAGGAAGTCAGTGTAAACAGTGCTGTGTAGTTCAGCTGTCTGTCAGGAGCCCTCGTGGGTTAATAATCCTAGGCTGTGCCGTTCATTCTCTGCCTGAGAGATGCTTTAACACGATGTTGCTGTTTAATGCTCTCATTGTCATCGGGAGCCCATCCGAGCTGTGGCTCAGGCTTGGGTTTTAAGTTCTGCTTGTGGGCCGCTGACTTTGTTGTGATCCTAATTAATTTCCCGTTAAGATCTCTTAAGCGGCTCAGTGGGGTCAGGCGGCTCACAGGAGACGTCGGCTTTGGCTTTAGAAATGCGAGATGGGAACCCTGTTCTCGCCAAAAAATCCCACTTTTTTTATTGTGTGCTAACATATACAAAATCAGCCGATGTCCACGATACGTTTTTCCTTTTCCTCCTTCCTGGGGAGTCTCTGCTCAGAGATTTTTCCTCCCAGCTGCATCATTTGTTCCTGAGGCTGAATCTCTGCCCCTGTCAGTCATTCCAATGAGGCCTAGCTTACTTTTCCCTGCTGTCCTCCCAGCCGGACAGCAGTGCTCCCTGTTCGGGTCGTTGGGATTGCATTCTGAGTGTGTCCCTCTTTCCATCGGGAAGATGTTTTGTCGGATCCTGCCAGTCGCTTGGTCAGACCTCGCGCAGAGCTCCCATCCTCTGCTCCCGAAACCTCATTTGCTGTAAAAGTAGGCCTACTTATCCTCAATTAGCAACATCGCCCAGATTCTTTCTGATATTCATCATCTCTGATTCAGCCGTTTAGTAATGTAATTAGTGCCATTAAATTGAGGGAGAGGGTAAGTTGGCCCTTAGACGGAGAGGGCTGCACGGACAAGATCTGTGGGAACGTACTTCCCGGCGCACTCTGCTTCTGTTTTGTGAATCGCCGATGTCGTGAAGAATGTGGCGAAGATGCGAGGGAAGATGTACCCGCAGGAAAGGACTCAAGCTGCCTTTGACGAGCAGATGGAGGGGCGGGAGAGGGTGGGCATCGCCCCGGCAACCCGTCTGTGTGGATGCCCTCGCCTTCTCCTGCGTGGTAGTTGTGGCGATGCTGGTGGCAGGGGGGGTGCGGGGGAGGTACGGGAGGAGCAGTAATCATGGTTCACGGAGTCCCACTTACACTCATCCACGCTGTAAAATGAGCATCGGCTCCGTCAAATGGTCCCAGAAAGCGAGCTGGAATGCTTTCGCAGCCGTCTGTTCGCTGCTTGACAACACTTGTCTCTTTAAAGCGAGCATCCTTTGAAGGTCATTAACCCCCCCTACACGCGCTTAATCAGGCTTCATCTTGTGACTAAGGAACACATGTCATTTTTGTTCGTGATCTTGTTTGATGCTCCCGTCGGTGGAACGCGCATCGATTCGTAATGACTGAGGGCGATCGAGCGGCCCTTGTGAATCGAGCGGCCTCGCTGGGTGGGCCGGCGACTGTATGAGACTCGTACTCTTTATTGGTTTCTACTGAAAATGTTGCCCTGTCTGTTTTGTACCCTCTGCTTCCGTCGGGCCATTAATGTGAATTAGTTCCGCAGTGCTACGTTTTCCCTGTTCCATACTTTCTGTTCTCTCCTTGACATTTCTGCATTTCGTCTGGTCTGTTTGGCCAGCTCTGCACATTTCCTCAGGACTGCATTCGTATGGCTGCCTCGACTGGGTTTGTCCAAGTAGACCGTGGTGGACTTGAACCCTTTGTTCTTTTTGGTCCTGAACCATCTGTTTGTCCAGCGGTTTCCGCGTCTCTCCTCTTCCTCTTGGATGGCATATGTGATGAATAAGCTGTTTAGTAGTCATTATTGATTATTGACAGTGTGTGTTTGTGGGCCTGTTTCTGAGCTCTTGGTAGATATGTCAGTATTTATGGCTCGACTCCTTAGTTGCTGGCTTTTGGGGGCTGGTTCCTTGCTCCTCTGGCTGCCTCCTGGGGTGCCTCACTGCAGCCCTGTGTGCCCACAGTGGCACCGGCTGGACATTCTGAGGCACCTGACATCCCTGTGCAGGAGGCGGGCCCCAGGGCCACGTCGAGATGCCCACAGTGCATGTCCGCCACGTCCAGTCAAGCTGTTTGATGCTAGTGTTGGCTTTCGGTAGCTGGAAGACAGGCTTTATGGCTGAGCTATTTGTGGGCGTAGTATCATTTTAAACATTTTGTAGGTGTGGCCTGCCTGTCCTCATGTGGGGCTGTCGGACAGTGTGGCGTGTTATGATCTGATGCAAGCTGTAGGTGGAACTGTGGAGGCCTTTGTACCTACATGCTGGGGGAGTTAAGCAAATAGCTGGGTAATGGCTGCGTGCCCCTCCGCCTGCCCCTCCACGTCCCCCTCTGTGTCCCCCTCCACGTCCCCCTCTGCGCGCACCTCCGCGTCCCCCTCTGTGTCTCCCTCCGCGTCCCCCTCAATGTCGCACTCTGCGTACCCCTCTGCGTCCCTTCCGCATCTCCCTCTGTGTCGCACTCTGCGTCCCTTCCGCGTGTAGCTGGCCCATGGATGGACTTCTCTGTGAGTGTGCTGGCTCTCACCTTCATTACCCAACCCCCTGAGCCCAAGCGCGCTTCCCTGACCCCTCTCTCTTCCTCACTCTCTCTACGGAGCCAGAGAGGGTGCCTGTAAATCACTTCTTATCCCATCAAACGGGCTGCTCTTTGGCTGCCTGGCATTGCGGCTTCGCTCCCTCACCTGGCACGACGGGAAAGCTGCTGGATGAGTATACAGTACAGTACAGTATATCATCCATCCATCCATCTGCCCATCTGTCCACCTGTTGTGTTCTATAACTGCCTTTCCAGGGCAGACTTGCTGGGGGCCTGCAGCCAGTGACACCCTGTCTCTAACAAGACATCCTCCCCCAGACTCACAATCTAGTGAATCTCATTATAAACAGGGTAGATGTCATGGAGAACCTACTTAAAAATGCTCTACTATAAGTACTATAAGTACTCAGGGCTTGATGAATAAATAATCACTACAGAAAACCATGCTGGGGCTTTGTGAAGGACCCATATGTCCTTAAATGGTTGTGGCTATTCAGGGTAATAATCCTGGTTATACTCAGTGAAAAAGGGGAGAAAGAAACAGCTCCTCCTTCAGGGAGCAGGACCTCAGCTGGGGCCGTTGGCCGTGCTTCTCAGGGTCATGTCCATGGGAAGTTGGGGAGTCACCGTCTGAAGCCGTGTTTTTCATTTTTAGTCTGCGAAATGCAATAGAATTACCCCCCACACACATCTTTAAGCTCAAGCTTGATATGGCAGCTGAAGGGAGGCGTCACACAAGGTTTGGCTGCGGCTTTGTAAAGTCAGGACCTCTTCTCCGTTCTCACAAAGACTGGTGTGTGTGTGTGTGTGGGTCTGTGCTGTTTGTGGCAGCTTGTTAGGAAAAATGTGTTTCGCTAAATAAACTTTGATGCATTACTGTGTTTCTTCGGATAACAGCAGGTTATTAAAATGTGTTTAATTGACTTTGATGGACAGCGCAGTGGGTGTCAGTTAGCGTCTGCGTGACGGAGCCAGCGTTTCCTCCCTCTCCCGCCTCGTGCTGAGGTTTTTGATAGAGTCAGATTAGCATGCTTAATTTATAACCAAAAGTATATTCATAATTTATCATTAATTACTGCCCAGTAATGTTCGGGAGCCAGGTGTCGAGCCCATTTCTGGATTGATTGCTTATGATACTTTAGTTTGAAAGTTTTCTGTTTGGAAGCTTCCAGTATCCTAGTTGGACGTTGGGTTACAGCTCTCGCTTGTCATTGTTTCTGGACCAGCTCCTCAGCTTCAGTTTTCCTTTACAAATGTCGTTCCTACTTCTCTGTTGAGGTTGAATGTTGTCTCTGATTTTTGAGGCATTTTGTTTTGAGGAGTTTCGTTTGCAAATGCATGCAGACTATCATGGATTTATGAAGGAAAATGTTTTATAAACTGCCTATATTTCCAAATCGCTTTTCACTCTTGGATACGCTGCTGTTTGCCTTTATGAGATAAATGGGGAAAAGAAATCTGTTCAAAGGGTCTTTACTTTACACGGATCCTCGCAGATTCGCCCCGAAGTGGGTTGCCAGACGCCGGAGGTCAGATGTTTAAATTTAGAACGAAGATGGATTCTTTTCCACGTTTGCTTAATTTTTTTTTCATTATTTTTATCTCTGGGGACATCATTTGAAAACTTTACTACGTTACTGTAAAAGCATGTCACCAGAGAGCATACTAATGGTATGATTTTTAAATCTAATTTATGAGAAAATCGAAGTTTACATGTTGAGATTATGGGTGTTTTCTGCCTGCTCTGTTCTTTAACCTGTTAGCTGCTCATTGCACAGCAGCACTCTAGGGGTGGTGAAGATGAAAAGGCTTAAGGTCTGTCCATGTGATCGAATGCACAACGGCTGCCTAATCATGTTAAAGGGGACCTGGTTGTTTTTATAGTTTCATCGGCAAACTTCAGGTAAAGGATAATGATCATAAACGATTAAGCTTCCTGTTGGAATGTGAGTGAAACCGTCGCTGGAGGTTTAGAGCCTTGGGTCTGTGCAAAGTGTCGCTATGCTGTAGCGCTATCAGGCGTGAGGTGGCTGTCATGTGACTGTCATCGTCACAGCCCATTGAACACAGCCCTCGAGGAGCCCGAGCCCAACGACAAGATTGTTGGGAGGGAAAACAGGAGAGCCCGCTGTCTGAAGAAAGATGGCATTGACGCTATGGGCATGGGGGGTGGGGGTGGGGAACAGGAGGCAGCCATATTCACGCCAGTGAGGGGCTAATGAGCAGGGCCACAGTTCCCCCCCGCACATAACTGCCACACAGCACTGGATCGGGAAGGTTTTCCCCGGCCTGCTCTGCCGACTGGGGTTTTCCAACATTTAGACGGTAATGGAAAACGGAGCAATAAAATTCCCGCTAAAATTAAGGTGTGAGTGCGTGTATGTCTGGGATGAGCCAAAGGCGCGTCTCCGAGATTAAACAGGCTGCCGTTTTCCTTTGTGTGGTTTCTGCGCCGTCTGAGTCTCGCTGCCTCTCACATGGGCGGAGGAGCTCGTAAGAGGGTGCAGGGCCTTCGATCCAAAGACGTAGACCACAAATTACCCCCTTGGAAGACAGAATACATTAAATAATGAAAAGTGATGCTGGTCGGAAATGAAGGGGGGGGGGGGGGAATCCTAATTCCTCTGGCTATAGTAATTTGCCAAAGTTAGTGTGAGGGTTCAAAGAGAGAAACATCTCCTCTTCTAGGTGTGACCTGCTGTAACCCGTCTTATTTGGCTGCTCTTTATTTTTCGCAGGTGTTTTTTTTTTTTCTCTCCAAAGTCATTCCCGAAATTGCTCCAGGTGACACACGGATCATTCCGCCAGGATTTAAAATGTCCCGCCGAGCAGACGGAGACCCGAAATGGAGCAGGGACTATCAGTCCCCGTGACCCAGAAGGGGGGCCTTATGAGGAACTTCATTAGCGGTGGGGTGTCTCAGTCCGCTCGGGTCGCTCCATTAATCATTTTACGATGGACATTCTGACAGATATCTGCTTACGCTTCTGTCATTTGGTTGATTGGAAAACAAGCAGTATACTTGACCGAATATAGACTTTCATTTTTAAGTTTTCCACAAAGAACCAAAATGGACATCTGCAGAAATCCACTGCAGAGTAAATGTGGATGTTCACCTGTGGAGGAGCAGAGGTGGGATTGAGAGGTCCTGAGTTTTACTGGGTTCACTGGGTTCTGATCCTGACCTCACTGGGTTTACTGAGTCGCTGGAGTCCGGTGTTTACTTGGAATACTGACCCAGGTGATTGATCCTCAGGTGACCTCGCTCGGCCAATCCCGTCTCTCGCTGTGGTGATTCAGGCGCTATATGCACATGATGTAAGAGGTGCGTTTGTGGCCCCCACCTGTCCCGCTTGTTATGGAGGCACCGTCTCCTGGGCGCAGCAAGACTCCAGTGATGTTAAACGCCCGCCGGCATGGAGGAGGCACAGTGACCTAGATGAAAGGGAACTGCTGTGAAAAGTCTGCCCCGACCGGGCCGGGGGGGCGGGGACGGGGGCAGCGGGGGGGCCATGAGAAAGTGATGACATTGTTTGAAAGCCTACTAAGCTGTGACCCACTTTGCAGCTTGTTAGACTGTCTGACAGGCTTGGCGCTGGGGGGGGGGTTTGTGGCACGTGGACATGGTCTGACTTCCAGGTGACAATCCATCAGCCCCACCCTGAGAACCTGCCTGCTTGGGGAGGGGGGACAAACTCAATTACTCTCTGGCTGTTTGTTTTCTGTGTATGTTAATATACCATGATGCTACAGAAATGAAGATGCCTTTCCATGTTTTTGCAAACTTTGGCAGCTCTGCTTTATGTCTGCCGATAAAATGAAATATCAATTAACAGAAGCTGGGGGGCCAGAGATCCGTTGCAAAGTGGGGCCTTTTACCAAAAATCAATAAAATCAATATGTAGATACCTAAATAATTAAAGTGCCCTTTTTAATTAAGTAAACACGTCATTCTGGTAATTAAACTACATGTATCAGACCATTCTCATGAGGTACAGGCCTGACTCCCTAATCCTCCTCAAGTTGTCCAGTTTATCTTGTATGTACCTTGACAAGGTCATCGGTCCGGTCCGAGTCGGCTGGTTCTGACTAGGCTGAGCTGGTGATCAGTTACCTCTGCACCACAAGAGACATTCCTGTGCCGCTATTCTGTCTTTGGCCGGGTTAATAATGAAATTATGGCTAATCTTGCAGCATAGACACTGACCTTGTTGAGACCTTTTCTGCTGTCTGTCAGAGCCCCGGTGCGATGACACAGTTAGCATGTAGGGCAGATTTGTTTGTTACAGCTGAACGTCGACGCCGAGGAATGGAGAAAGTAATGAGGACCTGGGTTTTGCAGGTGTGGCAGAAGAGAATGTGTCTATGTGTAAGCCGTCAACCTCCTTCAGCACTGCAGGAGACTGGTGAATCCCTAGCGCTTTGGCAGGAGTGACTAACCCAACACATCTGCTTTGCTGATGGAGTTGGCCGCTGAGTGTTCACAGCACCTCTGATGACAGCGGTGACCTCTGAGATGTGTGGGGCCACCTATCTGCTCCATCTTACGTAGTGTCTACCTATATTTTGCTTTATACATCCATCCATCCATCCATCCATCCATCCATCTCTCTTCCAACCACACATGATGATGAGCCTACAGCGTATTCCAGGAAACTCTAGGAATACGGTAGAGGATCCATTCATTTCATGTCACTCTTCTATTGTTCGCTTTTTATTGATTTAAATTTCTCAAGCTTAACAGTTTTAGGCAATTGTTGTTGCAAACTCCCAAGGTATCAGTTGACAAATGACTTTTGCCTATTTTGTGACTCTTGTCCACATACATCAGACCCACCCAACAAGCTTTTGACATATCTGGCCATATCCTTTAGGGCTCTCTCCTCCGCATGCACGATGAGGCCCAGTCACATGACTGATGCTACCTTGATTTTGGTTACTTGCCGCATCTATGGTGTGTCCCTTTCTCATTAATCACTTTTGCTGTAATTCCATTTACTTCCCCATTACTATGGTTATGAGTAAGTGGACTTCTCGAGGAGCACTGAATAATTTAAGAGCGTTACTCATGGAAGATGTATTTGATGTGGTTAGTTTCTACAGGCCAATTATGGTGGGTCTATGATTTCGTCCATTCTGGTATCTCTTCTTTTTTCTTGGGCTTTAATTTAATTCCAGGTCAAGTATAATGTGGTCTTGCTCCTCCCTCTTTCTGTGTGATGCATCCCACATTGCATGGAGACGTAGGACATTTTGTGACAGTAATCGAGCTTGTGGTGGATGACCTTGACTTTATTCTGATGCAGCTGAGATTCTGGCTTTCTCAGGTACCCAAGGACCCAAATGTGTTTGACCCCATGTTCAGGTTCCAGGGAGGAACTGTCTAGTGAAGTCGTCTTTCGTTTGTGGCAGGTCAGCAGGAGTAGGTTGTCCGTTGCTCTTGCCTGTTTCCTCTTTCGTTTGTGGCAGGTCAGCTGGAGTAGGTTGTCCGTTACTCTTGCCTGTTTTGTCTTTCGTTTGTGGCAGGTCAGCTGGAGTAGGTTGTCCATTACTCTTGCCTGTTTTGTCTTTCGTTTGTGGCAGGTCAGCTGGAGTAGGTTGTCCGTTGCTCTTGCCTGTTTTGTCTTTCGTTTGTGGCAGGTCAGCTGGAGTAGGTTGTCTGTTGCTCTTGCCTGTTTTGTCTTTTGTTTGTGGCAGGCCGGCTGGAGTAGGTTGTCTGTTGCTCTTATTTGTTTCGTCTTTAGTTTGCAGCAGGTCAGCTGGAATGGGTCGTCTTTTTCTGTCTACCGTTTCTGAACAATGTCACTGATGATCAGGGCTGGCTCAACATTTTCAGGGGCCTTGGCAAAGTTTCACTTGGAAGGCCTCCCTATACCCAGAAAATTGATGATCATTTAACTTCTTCTGCAAACCAGGTAATTCGGGGGCTCTAAGCAACTGCCTGTTTTGTCTGTAGATAGAGCCAGCCCTGCTAAAGATTAGCATTTTTCAGCATGAGGGTCCTATTGGTCTATGCCCGAAAAATCTACAGGTCACATGTACAGCACTGTGATTGTCCCTCAGTGCTGGCCCACACAACTGTTCTCCTCTTCCTCCATATGCCCAAGATTAAAAATGTGTCACGTTGGGAGTAGGAGTGAGCTCACACTCAAAGCACAACGTCTTCGGCTATTATGCTGGGTGTCTGCTCTCCATATCGCGTGCCACGGCTGTGTGGGGAAGGCGAGGAGAACAGAGAACCAGCGGGGTGTGTGTATTTAACACAGTTTTAAAACACAAAGCCGCTTTGGGGACTGGGGGGGAGGCTGTAGGCAAATTAAATGGTTATTTATTGTCTCCTGAGCCCTGAGGCCCATGGCTTCTTGCAAAAAAAAAGGCACTGAGGCATTTAATATTGTTCTCATGATTATTTTACCGTTCCTGGGTGACTTTGACTGTAATAGAACAGAAGGATGGACAGATTTAAAGAGGCAGCAGCTAGGGGACCGGCTCCGGAGCGTCCTCCCCGTTTGATGTGCGGCGGGCGAGGCGTCGCGCCGACATGGTATTTTCACATCCTGCGGCCCATTAATGATGTCGGCGTCTCCATCCTCTGGCATACGGAAATCGTAAGATACCACTTACGTTCACTCTGTCTCTACAGTTGGCCTTCTGTCGTGGAACCTGTGGATGCAGCCAGTCGCGGTTTAAAAATAATTAGAAAAAAATATTCCAGAGAGAGAGAGAAAATGAATTTTTGTTTTCTCTAAGTATAATTATATTTTGTATATATGCTTTTATTTTAAATATTCTCTGTTTTATTCTATGTGTTGAGGTCTTTAAACAAAGGCAATCTTTAAGTGTTGAAACAAAATGTTACTGTAGTGTACTATATATTTATGCTTATAATGGATGCGTCTGTACTGAGCATCTACAGATCATTTTTCTTGTTGTTATTCCGTGAACTTTAAAGTATAACAACTATTTACATATCGTTTACATTGTGTTATGTATTATAACTAGAGATGAAGTACATGGGAAGATGTGTGTCGGTTATATGCAAATACTGCAGCATCTTATATAAGGGACTAGCATCCGGGGATCATCACCGTCCTTCCCTCTGTATCCGTGGGGGATTGGTTCTGGGACCCCCCACGGATACCGAGGGACGACTGTACCTCTCATCTTTACATATCACATCCTTATTATCATTTTTATATATTTTTTGTACTTGTGCACCTTTTTTTGACTGTGCTGTTTATTTTGAAGTAATTGCTTCAGATTTGTTGTTTTTTTTTTTTTTGGGGTCTGGACAACTTAATGAACATTGTTAATTACCCCCACAAGTCGGTCCTAATGACTGCCACCGAGTCGTCACAGTGCAAATCTCTGCACGACATGAAGGTTCCCTCACCGATCCAGGCTATTGATCGCCCACTCGCTTGGGGCGGGGGGAGGGAGGGGGAAGGGGGGTAATCCCCAGCCTGACCCGACGCGGATGGGGAGCTCTGGCGAATGATAAACCGATGAGTCACCAGGGACTCCTAGTCGATGTTAGTGAAGAACTGTGGTGTTTTCCTGGCTGCAGTCATTGCTGGGCAGGTGGGTGGGGAGTGGGGACCCGGGAGCAGGGAGCCGGGAGCGGGGAGCGAGGTGTAGTACCTGGAAGATGGCTGAGGGTGATTTTGTGAAGCTGCTGAGATGATTGAGCACAAGAAAACATTTATGCCAGTGGGTCTCAACTCCCCCAGCTCTTTATTGCCTGGGTCAGCCATGCAGGTGGTGGACTAGCTCAAAAATATGGCCTGGGGGGGTGCCGAGGACTACTGCTGGGGTTCTCTGCTGAAGGTGTTTTGCTGGCAGCCCGCTGGTTGGGAGCCATGCATGCATCTCGGTTCGGGTTCAGTGAGTCGGATTCCAAAAGCTGAGACAGCAACCGTGCTGCTTTGGCTGTCTCATCTTCATTCAGAGCTGGGGGGATGGGGATGGTGGGGGTCCGTGCCGTGGGGGTGCCTCAGATGCCAGCAGCCGGCCCTTTATTTCTGTTCTGCGTGTGTCTGTAGCGTGCAGCCCCACCGAAGACTCATGCGGCTAAGGCCGGGGGTCTCATTGTACTTGTTTGTCAGTATGGGGTAAGGAAAGAAGGTCATGACATCAGCGGGGGCTTTGTTGTGAGCCTGGGGGTAGGGCATGCTCTAGGAGAAGCCTGATGAACAGTTCTAGAGTGCAGTTTACGTTGAGGCCCACGGAGGACCGGGACCGGCCAGGTGGAGGGCAGCTGAAGGAGCATTTTGGGGGGGTGGGGGAAGCTTGTCGTTTAAATTTAATGTCACCTATTTATTTGTTTTTTTATTAAACAGAATTCAGGCTTTTTTGATGTAAAAATGTTGAAGTGAGTATGCCGACAGCTGGGAAATGTATCAGAATGTATGAAACCTATCAGAGTTAAAATTAATCCTTCCTTAAAGTCTTCGAGTAGGACGTTTTGCTAATTGTTTTGACTGCGTTGTTCCTGTAATGCATGGCTTCCTTTATAGAAATTGCACACAGTTTCTAGCAAAACAAAAGACCACTAAAGATGCCTGAGTTGATTCGGTCCTAATAGGATTTTAAGGATGTGTACTGTAATTACATGCATTTCAACAATGGCTGTAAACTTTGCTGACTTGACTGCGGATTCATGCAGTCTGAGCAGCTCCTGTCTAGTTCCTAGCATGAACATGGTGTAAAAACTTGCTAAGATTTTTTTTGGGGAGGGGAGCATTTTCGGTCTCTGACAGAACTGGGTTGTTGATTTTGTTATAGTAGAAGACAAGTTTTCTGTGCATGTGATGAGTTTTGTCACATTGCACTTTGGGGGGGGGGGGGGGGCTGCCGTTTCATCAAAACAGCATCCAGGGTAGGGACGACTGTCCCGGGCCGTGCCAGACACTGGGCAGGGGTGCCCATTCTTCACAAGCAGGTGCCCGTTCTTCACAAGCAGGTGCCCGTTCTTCACAATCGGGTGCCTGTCCTTTGCAGGGAACATGCTACATACAATATAGATTGGGGGGAAATTGGACAGCGATTTATCCAGAATTCCTGATTTTCCGGCTTGTGTTTCTCAGAATTCCTTACATTGTTAAATCGGCATTTTCCAGATCAGTCAGGCTGGGGAGCTGCTTTTCCTCCCTGTGGTTTCACAGACTCTGCTTAATCCGGGCTGCTACAGATTCCTCGAGATCAGTGAGCACAGACGGGCTGGATGGGGAGTTAATACTGCATGTGACCCCAGCCTGATGCACTCACTCTACTTACAGAAGCCATCTTAAAGGGGTGTGCTGAGTTCCCAGCCCCCTTTAATGTGTTCCTGTTTACTGTGAGCGAACACGTCCTCCGTGTGAATAACAGTTGTTTAGATTAATTGGTATCGCAGGCGACACTTTACCCGGACAAGATAAGCCAGGAGCAAAGTTGACACGTTTATAGCTGTTGTTACACGCATCATATACATGCATGTGTGTCATGTACACAGGCAGTAATGTGCAGACTTACTCTTAGTGCTGAGTTTCTATTGACTCCTCCTTCAAAGGGAGCCATCTGGCTGTAACAGATGTGGGACTCGCACCCTGACCCAGGGCGTGGGGGGAGCCCTCCCTGCTGTCAGTCACGAGTGGGACAGATCGAAGATCCACACCCCTGAGGCATGAGGATGAGGCGGTTGAATGTATACGGGGGGGGGGCAGGGGCTGTGGAGGATGAAGGTGAAGCGTCCCTTACATCGTTTCATGTCTCTCTGTCACTCTGAAGATTTCCCCTCTCATGTTTAAATAACATGCCGCATGAAATTAGCGCTCATGGCTGCTGACCAGGCGGGCGCTGGAGGGAGAGCGAGGCCTGGATCCCCAGTGTGACGGACCAGGGCCGCCGGGGCGCCGCTGACCCCGTGAGTCTGCAGATGTCTGGCGTCACGAAAAGTTTTTGCCCACCAAAAAAAAAAATAAGAAATGATTGCAGACAATGCAGAGCAGAGTGAGTTACTGCTTGGAGATTCTGAGATGACATTCATCAGTTTAGACTTTTATAGCGGAATGTAAATAAGTCACAGTGAGAAATGTAAATAATGTGTTTAGCATAAACGGGTGTTTGGCGTCAACAGGCCAAGCTCTCCGCGTGTCTGTGTGTGTGCGGCTTTGTATGGACCTCATTGTCGTAAAACTTGTAACTTTTTACTAGGGGTGGGCCGATCCACATTTTTTTCTGTTCCGATCCAATTCCGATACAAAACTGCTTTATATATTATTATTTTTTACTAGTAAACTAGTAAATACAAATGAAAAAAACGTATGCCAAAAGATCTTTAATTAGGCTACTAGAAACTTACATAATGTCATGTTCCGTCTCGCTTGTACGCCTTGTTTTAAGCATTTTTGAATCATTTGTAGTTCAATCTGAATATTGTTAAAACAAGTGGCGAATGCTTAAAATGCTCCACGATTTTTCTCCCATTGGCAACAGCGTCAATTACACTTAGTTGTGACAGCAGCCCCTTGTGTATCACAAGCGGTAGCGAGTGAGCAAAACAGCCCAAGCTAACAACTCCCAAATCATCCACTGCTGTTTTCATATTTCTTGCGTTGTCTGAAATGTTTCACTAAACACTACTTCCTCCTCTCAAAACTTTGTTTTTAACAAAGACTACAAATAGCTGCGCTACTTGATAAAATCGTAAAATTCTTATCATCTCCATCTTATCTGATGTTCTTACGCTTATCTGATGCTGTTAGCATTCAGCTTGGATACCGCAAAAAACATCTAAAATGGGATAGGGCTATCGTGCGACTGATTGTACAAATCGATTTGACAAGAAATAGGAGCTATCTTTTTACAGGCTGCTGAAAATTAAATAAGTAAGTTTTGGGCGTGGATTGGTCACATATGGCTGATACCTGATCCGTCGAATAAGCCTGGATTGGTGCCGATACGGATCCGAATATCGGATCGTTGAACCTCTACTTTTTTGCTCGTGGTTACATTTCTCTGGTGCATAGAATATAACCCTCGATTTTATAAAAATTTGTGACTGCAATCAAAAAACTAAAAATATCAAAAGTCTTGTATTACGTTTGGTTACGTATGGTTAAGCTTGGGTAAGGGTTAAGGTTATCAAAATTAGGATTGGGGTCATGCCCATAGAAGTGAATGGAGAGTCCCCTCCATGATGGGAATATATGAGCTGTGTGTGTGTGGGCATGGTGCTGCCCTCTCCCCCCAAGACAGGAAGGAGGTTATCTCCCTCGCTGTAATTGGTTTGCGGCCGTGGAAGCTGGATCGTTTGCGGGGGCGTGCCGCTCCTCGCCAAGCTTTCATCATTGCGGGGGCAGGGCAGGGCAGCAGCGAGGCCCATTTACATAAGAGTGTGTGTGTTTGTGTGTGTGTGTGTGTGTGTGGGGGGGGGGGGGGGGGTGGTCTC
>JAODJU010000036.1:12813550-12824723 GCA_026776725.1 Gnathonemus echidnorhynchus
CTGTAATGGCGGGCGGGGGGGGTGGGGGGTGGGGCAGTATCCACGCCTCAGGGTAGTCGGGAGACTGACGAGGTGCGTGCCAGTTTCACTTCACCTGCTTGTTGTTGTTTCCACAGTAATGTATGTGTGTGTGTGTGTGTGTGTGCGTGCACCTGTTTCTGTAGTTGTGTCTGTGTGGGTTTGTACTTATCACATTGTGGGGACCTAATTTTCCTCTCCGGTATTTTGTTTGGTTATTTATAGTCATGGTTGGGGCTGGGTGGGGGTGAAGGTTGTCATAGTTGGGATGAGGGTTATGCCCATAGAAATGAATGGACGGCCCCCATAAAGATATGAACATATGGACTGTTCCTGTGTGTGTTGGCAGATAGATGCACTCTGTGTTTCTGTCTGTTTCTTTGTAACTGGGTTTCAGCTGTGCTTCCCCTTGTGTGTCACCTCTGCATTCCTCCTTTGTGTCACCTCTGTGCTACTCCTCTGTCTTTCTTCTGTATCTCTGCTTCAGCTATTTCAGCTCTCTCTGCTCCTGCTGTGCTCCTGCTATGTGTGTGCTCCTCCTGTGCTTCCTTCTCTGTGTCTGTGCTCCTGTTTTCTCTGTGCTCCTCCTATATATCCATGTTTCTGCTCTCTCCGTGCTCTTCCTCTGTGTCTGTGCTCTGCTCTCTATGCTCCTCTTGTATTTCTGTGCTCCTCTAGTTCAGGGGTCATCAACCTTTTTGAAACTGAGAGCTACTTCATGGGTACTGAGCCATACGAAGGGCTACCAGTTTGAAACGCCCTCCTGAACGTCATGTATAATAAACATGTTTTAGATGCTTTTTTAAAGATATTGTCATTTTCAAATCTATATAAATGCAAATGTGATTAAAGCAACAGGATAAAATGAAAATTTTGACGCTGCTCAGTGGTGAGTTGTGCTATTTTTAGAACAGGTCCGCGGGCATCTTGTGTGGTTCTTCGGGGCGTCCTGGTCTCCGCGGGCACCATGTTGGTGACCCCTGCTCTAATGTCTGTACTCCTCCAGTATGTCTGAGCTCCTCCTTTGTATCTGTACTCCTGCTGAGTTCCTCTGGTGTCTCTGCTCCTCCTTTGTATCTGTGTTCCTGCTCTGTTCCTCTAGTGTGTCTATATGCTCCACTAGTGTGTCTGTGCTCCTCTTTTTTTTTTCCTCCCATGCTCTTCCTCTCTCTCTGCTCCTTTCTTCTCTGTGTCTTAGTGTTTCTGCTCTCCATCGTAAATTAGTCGAAGCCTCTCCCATCCTTTGTTGTGCCTGGGTTCAAAGGGAAGCCTATGTCCGGCCATGTTAGGTGTTTTTGTGGCCGTCCGCCAGTCGGGAGACCTGCCTGCACCTCGTGGGGACAGCAGCATTACAGAGCGCTTTGATAATTAGGTCGCTCTCGTGAGGTGAAATGCATCCCCTCACGAGGACACATCGCTGTTTTGGGGCGATGGTGAGGCTTCTTTCTTAGATTAGCGCCTTTTCTCGCTAATTGCCCTCTGTGGGCTTTTGGGCGCAAACGCCCTTGTGTGGCCATTAATGGCTTTTGGTTTTTGTGTTTTACTGCAGCAGAGTCTCGAGCCCGTGCCGGTGCCTCCCATCCGCACAGCTGTCCCCAGCCTGCCCCGGGAGTCTTCCTGCTGTTGATGGTTTCATTAGCTAATCCTCCTCTCTACGGGCATAATTTGCGCGGCTTGTAGTCAGCAAACCCACGGAGACCTTACGGCACAGCGCACGCCGCAGATTAGTGCCGCTGACCGCTGCCTCCTCCTGGACAACGCCGTCCCCGCAGCCACTGGCAGGTTAGGGGTGTGTGTGGATCCGGCACCCCGCTGGTACCGTGGATAAACAGACAGGCACCCGGCATGATGTGGCAGGTCGGAGTCACTGTTCCCAAAGACACTCTGGTTCCCATGCAGCTGCAAAACAGCAGAGTGGTGTTTAAAAATACAAATGAAAGTATGTGTTTGCATGTGGGAAGGGACTGCGGGCAGCAGAGGCCCCCTCGAACCCAAGCAGCCGTCCAGGGACGCTGCCAGATGATTCGGGTCTCCATGGCAACTTCCTCCCCTCGTTCACTTTATTTTTGAGCGTTTATATATCTTTTTCTTTTTTTCTGGTCAAACCGAAATAAGTTAATTACTGGTGGGGCCGACCGCGTGCTGTTCTGTGATGACGGGGCGCCTGTGATGGATTAGGGTGCTTGTTTGTTTTAATGCTGCTATGTTTGTCTGCTCACTCCTGAGGCGTCGATGCCGAGTGACTGAGTGACAGATTGCAGTGTCGCCGTGGCTCTCAGCTGCTTTTATTCTCCGCCGGTAGCAAGACCTATCACATGACTTTGCCGGCCTGGCTGCGCTTACAGGTGTCTCAAACCTAAGATTGTTATTTATCTATGTCTGAGGTGAGACAGGAATCAGAGACCAAGTCAGAGACCTGGCTGCATTTGCCCAAACGTGAGATTGTTATTCATCGGTGCGGTTCCCTAGGTCTGAGGTGAGAGTCAGTGTCAGGACTCAGAGTCAAAGTCAGAGGCCTGGCCGCCTTTTGGTATGCTCTGTTTGGTGCTAATGAGCCATTACTGCGTCTGGGAAGCCCCCGCATGTCTGAGGCCGTGCCCTCGCACAGATTCCCGACACCCCCTCCTTGCTCGCCACACCTGTCTGTAATTACAGACTGCCTTCATTACTCATTCTACAGTGACCCATTTTTGCTTGCTGATGTCGCTTGTGTCAAGTTTTAAAACCCCTTCTGGACGGTGTCCCTTGGCATCACTTACTCCGCCCCTCTTCCCGCTGTTTTAATACAGGGACTCCGACCCTCTTCCCACTGCCTTAATACGGGGACTCCGCCCCTCTTCCCGCTATTTTAATACGGGGACTCCGCCCCTCTTCCCACTGCTTTAATACAGGGACTCCGCCCCTCTTCCCGCTGCTTTAATATGGGGACTCCGCCCCTCTTCCCACTGCTTTAATATGGGGACTCCGCCCCTCTTCCCACTGTTTTAATACGGGGACTCTGCCCCTCTCTAGATGCCTTAATATGTGGACTCCACCCCTCTGCTCCTCTCTCCCACAGTGGGGGTGGGACCGGACCGGTGGAGGTTGACTGGGAGCCGGGGGGGCGGATGGGTCAGAAAACGCAGATTAGTAGCATTAGCCCCCAGCTGCGCCACTAAAGGTCCTTATTGAACATAAAGGTCCGCAGGGGGGCGGGGGCCTGAAATCAGGCCAGCAGTGAAGCCCCGCAGTGTGATTAGAGTACCGCACCCTGGCATTACAATCAGGGGCTGCTAAGGGTGCCCACCCAGGCCCTCCACTCTGCTGGGCGTGGCCACAGTGCCTGGCTGACGTCCAATCCCCCGAAGGCTTGGGAGACTTTGCTTTCACTTCGGCTTTTCTGACAGCGCTGGGTGTGTGCCATGTGTGCCATGTGTGCCGCTAGCAATGCCGTGTCTGTACTCTGAGTGTGCTTCTTCAGCGTGTCTACTGCAGCGAGTGTGCACCTCCTTCAGCGTGTCTGTACTGCGGCGAGTGTGCACCTCCTTCAGCGTGTCTGTACTGCGGCGGGTGTGCACCTCCATCAGCGTGTCTGTACTGCGGCGGGTGTGCACCTCCTTCAGCGTGTCTGTACTGCGGCGGGTGTGCACCTCCTTCAGCGTGTCTGTGCTGCGGCGGGTGTGCACCTCCTTCAGCGTGTCTGTGCTGCGGCGGGTGTGCACCTCCTTCAGCGTATCTGTACTGTGGCGGGTGTGCACCTCCTTCAGCGTGTCTGTACTGCGGTGGATGTCCACCTCCTTCAGCGTGTCTGTACTGCGGTGGATGTCCACCTCCTTCAGCGTGTCTGTACTGCGGTGAGTGTGCACCTCCTTCAGCGTGTCTGTACTGCGGTGGATGTCCACCTCCTTCAGCATGTCTGTACTGCGGTGGATGTCCACCTCCTTCAGTGTGCCTTTACTGGAGTGAGTGTGCACCTCCTTCAGTGTGGCAGTGACTGACCCAAGCAGCTCATCGACCGCTATCCCCTCTGCTGTGAGTTGTTTTTATTTATTCTTTTATTTAAAAAAAATAAATAAATCATCCGCAGGACTAGCTGTTAAACCTGTAGCTGCTAAGCTCCTCCTGACAGGCTACTCCCTGCAGAAGGAGCCTTTCTCTCTCAGCCTGTTCTGAAAGATCCAGAGCCCCTTTGTGCCCCCTTGCTGGGCCCTTTCCTCCAGTGGGCAGTGCTGGCTCTGGGTAGTATTTCAAACTTCGCCACAATGACTTTTTTTGATGGCCCTCTCCCGGGTGCTTGCCTTTCTGAGGAGCCCCTAATTACTTGTTAACTGTGTGGCCTCGTCAGTCCCCGTCCCTCCCGTGATGCACCCCCCCCGACCTCTTGGGGCCTGCATCCCGCTCCGTTCCCGACATGTCACTGATTAACTGATGATGGCAGCTGAGTGCTTTCCCTGCTGCTCCAGCATCCATCTCCCTCCTGATGTCACAATGTCAATATGTGTAATTAATGTATATATTTATGTGTGCATTTAGGCAATAAATTAAGGGGGATTAATTAACCGGCTGTTTCTGGTCTTATTTTGCTACACCTTCCACTGGAGCCAATAAGGGAGCATTCTTGTTTCCACGGTGACTGTTCCCCTACCTCCGATGGGGTCATGCCCTCGTTATGGCTAAACGATGAAATCGTCCCTGTGGACAGACTGCACCTTTATATATCCCCTGGGGAAATCTCTCCCCCCCCCCCCCCAGCAGACTAATTTATGTTCGGTTAGTGGCAGCCATTCAGGGCTGGTGTGTGTGTGTGAATGTCTGTGTGTGCGACAGTGGAAGGAGATTTTATTCATAGAAATAGCATTTAAAAATGTTTAAAATATTACACTGTGGCCTCAGGAAGCGGGTCCTGTCCTGTTTCCAGTCACTTTAAAGTAATTAAAACAACACAAGTGACAATAATTAATTTAAACAAGTGTCACACTACGCTCCTCTTAATGCTGACAGTACGTTCCCTGCGAGTAAATAATAATTCTCTCCCTTACATGCTAACCATAACAAATGATGTTGTTTTAATGCAGCGCGTGACTTGCTGGTCACTCTATTTTTCATGTTAATTTTTCTTGAGGAAGGTTCTCACCCCCTGGGCATCTCATGTCAGTAAATGATCACAGTGAACCCCTGGCAGCTGCCCTGTCTGTGATTCATCTTGTTGGCTCTGAATCTGGAGCGGCCTTCGCTCGAACCAACCAGGCTTACAGTCGCATGCGTGTTTTAATGCCTGTTCTGCATCTAATACTCTGCTGGCCCCTTTTTCACCAATGAGATGCATCTCTGCTCTCCTCTAGCCTCTGATTCGTTCTCATTATCTCATTGTTATAACAGTGCTGTCCAGATGGTCATGTGAACTAGAGGCCAACTGATTATATCCAATTTTAAGCCTTACGATCCTGCGAATGCATCGTTGTCAATAGAGCAGCGGTAATGTTTCTTTATACACTTACAGTGAGAAAAGGAGAAAATTTAGAGAAGCTCATAGCCTGAGATTATCAGTAAGTTTGGCCAAAGAGTTTGACTGGGAATAGAAATAAATTTGCATTTTATTTATTTATTAGACACATTCGTCCAAAGCGACATATATGTGAGGGATCAGAGAATTGGGTCACCCGGCACCTCTGGAGCTATTGAGGTACGGGCCTTGCTCAAGGGCACAGATCTGACATCACTCTGCCAGCCAAGAGATTTGAACCAGCGACCTATAGATCAAGTCCTAATCTGCGGTGCTACACACCACCCAAATATTGCATTATACCATGTTCAAACCTTATGGCCAAATCACATTTTTTTGAATGAGCTTTTTTTAAGTAGAACTGACAATGTAGGCCTACTTGAAATTTGATTTAGTTTGAGAGTCAATATTGTGAGAGTTCACATTATTGTTTTAAGATTATAGACGATTATTTTAAGATTGTAGATGATCCTTATCAGAAATTTTAACTCCTTAAAATCTGCATTGATATTGCTCACAAACCTCATATCGGTCTGACTCTTGGGCTGCTGTAAAGAAGCGGCATCATGTCGGCAGGATGATTGCTGTTGTTATGGTAGAACGAATAGGGAATCAGGCTGGGGGATTTGGATTTTTCCGGAAGGTGTCGAGTTGCCGATGTAAAACCCCTGGAATCGTGATGGTACTGGTGGGCTCAGCATTTGGGTTATAGACTGAAGAGGGAGTGTTATCTGGCAGGATTTGGGTTCGGGTTACATAATGAAGATGGTGCGAGATCTGTCACTAATTGGCTTTAGGTTACGTAATGAAGGCTGTGTGTGATGCCTCTAATTGGCTTTGGGTTATGTAATGAATGTGCTGGTAATTGGGTTTGGATTGTATGTCCGCACTGCCTGCGATGTTTACTTGCAGAGAAGCGCAGTTTGAAGCAGTGTATGGCCAGGAAATATCAGACCACTCTCTTTTTTTTTTTTCCCTACCCATCTCCACGTTCCGGTGGCTCCTAGGCGCGCACCCCCCCCCCCCCCCCACTCCTGGCAGGGAAAGCTTGGCTGACTTTAATTAAGCAGTCGGGGTCGTTAATGCGGATGGGAGGGGTTGAAGCAGAGTTGGTCTGCGTGGTGGTTCTGGAGGTGTCGTGCTTCGCTGCCGTGACACAGGCCGCGACGGCAGGCCTTTGGCCCTGAGGTCGGGCCCCTTCCTTGCCCGGAATTGCAGGATGCCGACTCCGGGGCAGATGGCGAACCTGGGGCCCTCCTGACAGCTGCGGGAGAGTCTGTTTGTTTAAGGTGACTCAGAAGTATGAGAAACTTAGGGAATAATAAGTATGAATCTTTTGTGCACAGATTCACCACTTAGTGGCCAGCAGGCAGGCAGGCGGGGGGGGCATTCCAGAGAGAGCCTGAGTTATGTGCTCTCGATGCCCATGCTTGGCTGATTCCCCCCAGTAGGGGGCAGTGCCAGTGGACATGGAGGTATGGGCTTGACGGCACGTCGCCATCAGGGAGCTGCCTGTCAGACCCGTCCCACCCTGCCTCAGGAGAGCAAACCATGGGCCTTTAATGTGGAATTGATCTTCTCCCAGAGAAACCCAACTCTGCAGTTTCTTTTTTTTTTTGAGAAATTCCCTGAGGCGTGACGGGATGCATCGGATGGAAATGGAACCATCTGGACCTAAGCCTGGATGTGATGCTTGTCAAAGGGAATTACAAAACGCTTACAAACTACTTGTCTTATACGGTCCCCTGGGAGGTCTTCCCACTGCTGAAGTTACTCCTGGATTCGGCTCTTAGTTCACACCCACCCAAGCCCCTTCTAACGAGAGCCGGCTGCGGGTGACTAATCATCTGTGGGCTTCCCTCCCCCACAGTCATACACGACAGGAAGGTTCTCTCCACTTGATATTTAACCATCAAAAAATGGCGAATTATCTGAGCTGTATCCCATCACAGTCATAACAATCATCTATCCCATCATCGTTATCTAAATTATCGGATTAGCTCCTCTCATAGCTGTGTTTGTGATTCTTCTGATCGTTACTTTTCGTCAGTGCCTGGTTCACAGCTGTACCTACTGGTGCCCTTTCTATACATCCATCACCCAGAGCTTCATGGGTTCTCTATGTCGTTAACTAGGGACTTCGAACGGCGATGTTGACCATACTGTTAAAGCCAGTGTTGCATCAAACGCTGAAGGCCTGGTTCAGCCCTGGAGGTTTGCTGGAATATTTCATCTTCGTAGCAGCAAGGTGCCACACATGTTACTCATTCCCTCCGGTAGAGTTCTGTGCCTGACCTATGTCCCCTTTCGGTTTTATTTAGATTTTGGGAGTGGATTCTCAGTGCTGGATTTTGCAGATGCTTTCCTTTGCCCTGTAAGGTTGGCATTTTCTGAAGGATGTGCGCAGGGCGGTTTTGGGGATTTAATCGCATTCAATAAGTCGTGTGGCAGTAGTGGGGGGCCGGAGCTGCTTGGCGGGCTGAGGAGTGCGGTGGGAAACGGCACGGGGGCCACATCACCCAGGGTTTTTATATTACTGAGAGTCTTGCGGGCTGGCTGGTGTCTAAATGGTCATATAAATAAGGAGAGCGACGGGAAACTGGTGTGCTGTCGGGGGGGCCGCGGGGAGCAATGCGTGGCACTCAAAACACCATAGTGGAATTAACCCGGGGGCTAGCCAGGTAGATTTATGTGTGCTGGGGAGGTGGGGGCAGGGAACCGCCGTGATGTCAGGTCTGCTTCTGTGTCACGACGCCAAGATTGACTTTCGGGAGGCTGCTGGGATGAAGCAGTGGGAGATGCTGCGGTAGGTGGTCTATAATGAACCCCTCAATGCCCCTCCATGATGTGTGATGGTGTACGGAGTGATAATGGGGTCTCTCCTATTGGGGGGGGGGGGGGGGCTTTTTCCTCCCCCGGTGAGCCTCCCCCTGCCTCGCAGCTCCCCGACGCCCCCGGACGAAACTTTCCCTGGCAACCACATCTATCCGGCAGGCTGTTAGAGAACAGGTTACAAACGGGGCCTGTTAAATGGGCGCCGCTTTCTGTGCGAGGGACTCTGAAAACACAGACAGGCATCAAGCCGCAGAAGCTTCCGGAGACAGATGAAGGCTTTTAATGCAGCACATATCCAGCCTTCTGGGAGTCGGGTGCGAGAACAATTAAAGGGTGCATAAGCAGAAATATAGAGCTGCACCAGGGGAGATAAGAGAGTCTCCACACTGAAAGCCATCCCATTAACCTCCTGTGAGTCTGCCTCCTGTCATGGAGGAGGAGGGCCGCCCCCCCCCCCACCCCCGCCCCCGGGGAACGAAGCTGATGCCGGTGCGAGGTGGGATAAACACCCAGACATGGCTCCAAGCACGGAGTTTAGCTGGAGGCTTCTGCTCTTGGGGCAGGGACGTTCCAGGTAAACCGAGAGCGGTTGTTTGAGGGTCTGGGGTTGTACCTCTGTAATGACCTAGAAGCAGCCCCCCCTAAGTGACGCGCCCCTCCCGACGACACCCCCTTGGGATGATCCAGACAAGGTCACGGGGAGGATGAGACAGGGTGTCTTGTTTCACCACCTTGCGCTGCAGCGGCGTGGCTGACGTGGTGACGCTGTAGCTGCGGGTTTGCATGCATGCATGTGTACGCAGCTGCCCTGCCGCTGGCCGTCCTCAGCCTGCGCTTAGGGGTGCCTCCCAAACCCGCGCCATCACCCGCATGAATAATTTACGGCGGGAGGAGGTGAGAGGCTGATTGGGCGCCGCGCGCTGCCTCTTAAGCAAATTACCGTCTGCAGAGCTGTCAGCTTCTGTCAGGGTCTTTAGCTCTTCTTTTATGGCGTATAGTATACAGCTGAAAGGGGGGCTTTTTTCACTCTTTTGACTGCATTGATGCTGTCAGCTTTAACTAAACAATGTGTTTCTGCCCATTGTAAAGCAGCAGCTCTGTGCCTGCTGCTGGCTTTGAGGTTTTTGCCGAGGGATGTTTCCCCTCTCTCTCTCTCTCTCTCTCTCTCATTTTGTCCTCTCCCCGCAGACGTAAATAGTGTGTAGCTGCGCGGCGCGTATAGGCCGGGTGTAACTTAGGGGATTGCAGCTCGATAGCTGGAGGAGATGGGGCTTTCCGGCGTGGGGTAAAGGGGTCGCCGCGGAGATCCGTGGGGCAGACAGGGCAGTCCGGCTGTCCCCCGGCGTTCCGAGATCGTTGCTGCCGTCGAGGCCGGCTGATCGAGAGCGGTGCAGGGGAGGCGGTTCGGAGCTCTTTACTGCCAGAGCCGCCTGGCTTTGTTGGCCTCGGTGTGGGAACAGCATGTGGAGTGTGAGCGGCTCGACTGCAGGTACCTTCCCACATGGGGGGGCGGGGACTGGTGGGGGGTGTCCTTGGAAGTATGGCGGAGCCGCTGGGCTCCGATCCACACTGATTGCTTTAATGGCTCCTTGGAAACCCTGAGAGCTCTCGGGAGACGGCCTCCAATCTGCGGCCTCGGAAACGGCAGTTGGACCAACTTCTGCAGGATCCTGGACGCCCCCCCCCCCAACCCACAGCCTGTCACTGTAAATATGCCTCCCAGCTATTTATGTAACAAAAGGGCTGCAAAATACGCATTAAAAATGCATAAATATGCATAAATATTTATGTTGCTGACCCCCCAGCTCCATACTCCTATTCAGACAGATATAGCCTTGTGTGCATTCTGGGAAAACTGACATTGAAAAACAAGAATACTGTATATGTTATACGTAGTAATAATGTGCGGAGGTGTCTTGTGCATTTTACGTTAGCTGTTTACCTGGATTATAGATGCCCTCATATGGAGACAATGAATCATTTTTCTCCCGCGTTCGTTTTCCAGGGAGATAAACATCCTTCGAAATGGAGTGGTGCGATGTTGCGGCGGCAATCTATCTGCCAGTTCTGGATGTTCACCCCAGAGTTTTGTGCTCAAATAAATCAAGAGTAGAGCAGAGGCAGCGGCGATTTATAACCGTAAGCGCTTATCGAGCGGCTCGGTGACGCCGGGCGTGCGCAGGTGCGTCGCCGCTCTCGTAAACATCTGTGTTTGGGGGAAAACAATCGGCCCGCAGTCACCTGGAAAAGAAAAACGAACACGCAGCAAGCGAGCGAGTATCCATGCTGCTGCTTTGGTCTCACTTCCTGTCATGTGACCCGTCGCAGTGCTGGGGGATGGGGCACTGCTTGGAAGAGCGGCCCTTCTGCTGATGCCGTTAGCATGCGCTCCATTGCTAATCCTGTTTGTTTTGTTTGTTTTTTTTTCTTCTAGGTAAGCAGTTTGTCCTGCTTCTCCGGTAACTGCAGTGGCTTCTGGGACACCAGCCTGGGCTCCTTCACTCTCCGGGCAGCGGGGGGACTAATTGAGGTGACGGGGGAGGCCGGTCTCTCTCATCCCACAGGGGTTGTGAGACTGATTGGGGCAGTGGGGTGGTTGGCCTCCCTCGCTTCCACACGCCCCGTGAGGTTGACTGACAGGATGCGGTGGGTCAATGTAGACGACATCCTACATTTTATCAGTAACGGCGTCGATAATGAGTCTGATTTCTAATACAGAATAGGAGAGTCATGTCTTTTGCACTTTAATTGCATAGCATTTGCCTAGCAGGAAACCACAGTGCCCTGACTGTCTGATCACATGACTTTTTCTGAAGGGCGGGGCATGGACGGTGCGGG
>JAODJU010000036.1:12826191-12837406 GCA_026776725.1 Gnathonemus echidnorhynchus
CTGGGTGCACTTCAGGGCTTTTTAATCCTATTTCTTTGTAACTGGGGAAATTCACAGATAGGATAACACACTTTGGCCATGGTTTTGGTGGGGGGGGGGGGCTGTTTTTGTTTTGCTGGTGTATCTCATAGGGTGGTGTGTCATGTGAAAATGAGGTTCGATATACAGTCAGTGTGTGAGAACTGTAGGTGGAGCTTACTGGGTTATCTGGAAGGAAATGTCCTGGGTAGATTTGGGCGGCAGTGTAACGCATGTACACACAGAGTAACACACAAACACACGCACACGTTTTTATTCATATCTTTCTCACGACCCTTAATCCCTACCCAGCCCTAACCTTAACCATAAGTAACCAACCAAAATACAAGACTGCTGACATTTTTAGTGTTTTGATTGTATTCACAGATTTAAAAAAAAAAAAAAAAAAATTAGTTTCCCCTTAATGTCTCCACAAGATAGAAAGTTACAGGTTTTCATGACATAGTGGGGAAATCTGGGCCCCATAATGTAATAAATATGAAATGGCGCTCATTGTGGGTTAGGGGGCACCTTCTTCATCGTCGCAAGACGGCCGGAGGTGCGAGTAGAAGTGGAGCACAGAGCTCTGCAGCCCCGCTGCTCAGTCCTCAGTCCCATTAATAATTTTGTTTGCGATATTAAAGGTTACATTAGCATGCTTGTTGATAAGCAAATGAAAATTGCAGCCCAGCTGAGTGCCGCCTTGTTAGCAGGCAGTGGCCGGCCAGAGAGCTAAAGGCCTGTTGCTCCATTTATTAGTAGCAAAAGATGTTTACCAGCAGCTCCAGTGCCAAGCGTATTCATTGCAAAGTAAGAAAATCTTAAGTATTTCTCGTAGTGAAGCAGAAGTCCACTCTGATATATCCTTTGGAGTGTTTGTCTAAGATGTCTCTGTGATGGTTTTCTCCGGTGCTGTCTTCCATAATCACATTACAATAAGAAACTGACTGGAGTCAACATCGACGTCGCCCTGCTATTACCATTTAGTCTTGACTGCAATGGCAGAGACTTCTCTGTTAAAAATAAATAGTAAAAATTTGGCATGTTTGTGTGTTTCATCAGCCCCTGCATGGCTACAAACTTCCAGAAAAGTTCACCTGCCACTTTACCAGAATAAAGTCAGAGCTACTGTCTCCTGGCGTCCTTCAGTTGTCCAGTCAAATTCCTGAAATGAATCCCGTTGAGATTCCGCGTTAAGATCTCAAAGCCGCTTCCCATAAACAGTCCTTGGCAACCCTGAGCCGGCCCTGGCTTTAAACTTATTTATTTATTTCATCATCTCCTCTGATTTATTCCTTTCACTAAGTAGCCTTCACGTACGAGCTGTCGAGAGCTATCGGGTCGTGTTTATCCGCGTAGCGGTCCGTGTCGAGGGTAGACGCCAGCCAGACTCGAGGCGTGAGGCCGCAAGGAAGGCGGCGAAAACGTAGCCGATCCATCGGAAATATCGGCTTATGGTCTGGTGTCCGTCAGAGTGAGGAAATGGCTGTCATGATCGGGGAGGGATCGAAGCCTTATTTGTGTGCTTTGTCTGCACGAAGCCCTCACCAACCTGACATGTATTAACCGAGAGACCCGTGTTGATTATGGGGGCTGATGAATGCCTTTGGGAAGGAGCCTTATAACAGTGTTGTATTGATGTCAAGCTATTATGAAAATGCTTCCTCAGCAGGTCTCTCTCCTGTGTTGTCCTCTCCTTGAGCTTCCAAGGCGACCCTTCCATTGTGTCGGACTCGCACTCGCCGTCCCGCAGAACATTCCATTGGTCAGTTACCGTTGACTCGAAAGGCACTTGTTCTCTATGTTGGGTTCCCCATGCAAAGGTTGTGCAGGATGCAGCAGCGCTGAAGGGCCTTTTGAAAGAGGCCTTGGTTTGCATGGCCTTCCCTCCGCTGCCTTGTGATCAAGGCCGGCTTGGCGTGACCTCGCAATAAAAAACACTTCAGAATAAAACATCATTCACCGCAGTCTGACACACTTCAACAAACAGAAACCAATAATCAGAAATGAAAAGAAATCACTCCTTACTCCCTCCCGCTTCACGTAGCTCAGGCAGTGGTCGCCATGCAGGGTCCCTGTCTCCCATAATCCCCTGCATGCTATGGGGCTGTACATGGCTCCCTGTACAGTCCATCAGCAGCCCGCTGTTCATCTCACCTCACGTAGTTCAATTTAGCTGATGTCCAATTTTGCAGGCGCTTTGCATAACAGCTTCAAAATCTAAAAGAGGAATGGATAAAGGATGATAAAAAAGGCAAGATTTCCCAGCCATGTGGGGTGGTTATGAGGTTAAAGCCAGATGCCAGACGGGGGCGAATAGACATTTTGGGTCGCAAAGACACTGGCTTTCATGAACACCTGGGGGCGCTTTGCTGATATTTATACTGGGCTAAGGACAGGCTGTTAGGGTGTTGCTGATGTTTAACTGTTGTAAATTACACTTTCTCACATTTTTCATATCCATCCGTCTGTCTGTCCATCCAGCAGCATATCCCAGTCAGGGTTGCAGGGTGGCCTGGCGCCTCTCCGAGGCAGAACAGGGCAGAAGAGCTGGGGTGCACGCTAAGCAGGGAACGCACACACACACGCTGACCCACTATGGGCAGTTTAGAAATTCCAGTTAGCCTAACTGCATGTTTTTTTGACTGTGCGTGGAATCCACAATGGTGCTTTTAAAATTTCCTGAAGAGCTGGACAGGAGACGTAATATATTAAAGAGCTTTGGGCTTTTTAAAGACCAATGAATAAATGCCTTAAGGCCCCTACTTCCACGGGAAACCAGCAGGCATGAATCCAGCCGTGCCTCCTCTGGCCTCCTGCCATGACGAGTGAGAGAGCAGCAGAAGATGAAAGGCGAGTCCATTAGGGGGGAGGCCGGCCGGACCGGCCTGGCTGCTGGGAGCCGCTCCCCTCCGCACGGCTCTCAGGGCTCTGGGGCCACAGCCTCTGTCTCTGAGGGTCAGGCCTGCTGGTCTCATTTCCTTCCTGTTATGGCGAGTTTTCTTGCATCGGCACGTCTGATGGCCGACAGGGAGAGTGCCCCCCCCAGACAGCAGACAGGGATTTGGGGTTTGGCCTACGGTGCACCTCGAGGGTGGCTTGCCAGCACGAGGCCCCCACAGGAACAGGAGCACCCCCCATCCCCAAAAAGCAGAAATGTGGCTCTTCCTTGGCCTGGCTTAGGGCTGGCGGAGCCTGTCAGGCACAGGGGGGCTGATGTCAGCTGCTGTGGGCTTTAATGGGCATTGTTCTCATGTTTGCCCTGGTGCCCAGCGGTGATGAGCCTGGCAAACCCAGCACGTTTATCAGTGTCTCCCAGGGCCACTTAGTCACTCCCTGTTTACACGCACGAGTCCTGCAAACAAAAGGGGAAGGAAGTAAAGCAACTAATGGCACAGTGACATAGGGAAGGAAGTGAAATAATGTGACCAATGCCTTGTCGACACAGGATAGACTAATGTGACCAATGGCATAATGATCCAGGAAAGAATGTAACCAATGGTAAAATGACCCAAGACGACCCCCAGAAGAAATGTGACCAATGGTAAAATGACCCAGGAAGGAATGTGACCAGTGACAAAATGACCCAGGAAGGAATGTAACCAGTGACATAATCATCCCAGAAGTAACGTGACCAGTGGCATAATGACCCAGGAAGGAATGTAACCAGTGACATAATCATCGCAGAAGTAACGTGACCAGTGACAAAATGACCCAGGAAGGAATGTAACCAGTGACATAATCATCCCAGAAGTAACATGACCAGTGGCATAATGACCCAGGAAGGAATGTAACCAGTGACATAATTATCGCAGAAGTAATGTGACCAGTGGCATAATGACCCAGGAAGGAATGTAACCAGTGACATAATTATCGCAGAAGTAATGTGACCAGTGGCATAATGACCCAGGAAGGAATGTAACCAGTGACATAATCATCCCAGAAGTAATGTGACCTGTGGCATAATGAGCCTGGAAGGAATGTAACCAATGGCATGTAAAGAAATGATCATTTCCTTATGTACTGAGTATGTCTTCCTGGTACTATTTCTAATAAATGGGACTGTGACAAGTACAAGTGAGGAGTGTTGGTACGGCCTCCCCAGTAAAGTTCTGTCTGAAGGGCTGTACGTGACACACACTGGTCTCTCATCTAGGGAAAGATCTTTTTGAGACCCAAGATGCATTACAGGCCAGAGCTGGACTGTGGATTGGTGGCATAAATAAATTGTCAGATCGTGTAGCAGATAATTGGCCACCTTGGGACTTGCCGCGTTCTCTAAATGAGGGTGGCGGGGGGTGGGAGACGCGGCCCGTTTGAAGCACCTCATCCTCGGATTTTGAGCGTCGCACTCCCTTTAATTTCGAGAGGATCCGAGTCCTCCTGCACGTCTTCCTTCCTCTGTCGCAGCGGGCTGGGTGCGCCCCTTCTCGCGACTGAAGCGGTGCTTCCCCGCACGTCAGACCTGGCATGGCGCTGCGTAGCGCGTGCTGCTGTTAGCCGGTGGCGTGTGAAGGGCGTTTTGTTTAAATGGATTCCCACGTTTAGATTAATTTGACAGAGACCCTCCGAGGTGAGCTATATTGGATATCAGTGGGTGGTCTCCGTGAATTTCCCGGCAGTCTGATCTCTGCAGAGGTTATTCTGTTCTGCCCGTGTCAGCGCTGCTTTTTGGCAACACTTTATGGAAATCGCGTAGCCGGATCGACGGTCTTGCTTCCCTCCCAATGGCCCCTTGCCGTCGTCGTACCAGACTCCCTCTCACCATGGCTGAGATTAGCTTTGCTGTGCACACTTTGCCGTCTGGGTATGAACAGCCGCTTAGCCGAGTGTTTCTGCGGCAACCCGAACACGGTCCTCACACTCGATTTCCTGCATCTCTACGCAATCGCCTCGCGGTTCACAATCGCCTGACAGGACGAGCACAAGAACACCTCTGCGTCTCCAACCCCCAGCTGTATCTCAATTACAGTATTTAAGTTGGAAATCAGAACTGGAGCTTCATAGCTCTTCTGCAGCAACATCTGAAGCTTTGCAGCTGTGTTCCACTGCGAAGCTCCAATTTAATATCTTTATTGCAGTTGAAACACTGAAACTGCAGATTAGCTTAGAGCTGCGCTGTAGGGTGAACGTCCGCTTTCGAGTTGTGAAGCAGTGGGTACCAGTTAAAATGCCAGTTACAGAGCCCTGTTCCAGTGAATTTCAGCCACTTGTGTTGTCTTTTGTGATACTCTTCAAAAGAGCCTTTGTCTCAGCACTTTAAATTAAAACTAACTGGTAGACAGGTGCTTTTCCTGTTTAATGTAAAAATAATAATCATAATAATAATAGCAGCAGCAATGGGCAGAAAGGTCTAAGCTTGGGGACTGAGAACATGCCTTCCCCACGTTACTGCCTGGCTCCTCGCTCGGAGGAGGTGCCCATCTGCATTGCAGTGCGACATTAAGCAGTGAGGCATTATTACCATCTTCTGCCGCTGGCGTGATCATGCGCGGTCAAGGCAGCTCAGGGATTCCTCCTGCTTACTCCAGCAGTCCCGGGGAACTGGTGCACACGCCTGTTAGTCCAAACCCATTTCTGTCCCCGTCAGCGGAGGGGCAGAATCCCGCCGCGTCCTCCGGCGAGGACTGACACGCTCCACGCAGACGGCGTCCTTGCCGCATCGCTGGTTTTTACTCCGGGTTCGCTGCTTGTTCATTTAAATTTGATCTGAGCAGATAATTAAGCGGTGATATGTTGTATAATAGTGGCGTGTGATGCAGCGCCGTTTCTTAACGTAGGCTAATTAAGTAACGGCTTAATCTCTGTCCCGAGTTTCTATTTTACCTTCCAAATACGGGTAAGGTCTCTTATCTACACAAAGCTTTGTCTCTCGCACAAAAGCCATGTTATTATTATTTTTTTTCCCTCTACACTATTTATTTTCCCAACGGTAACCTCAAATTAAGGCAGTTGCAATTGGCAGGCATTTTTACGAAATTTAATGAGCCCCTGTTTCCTCGAATGATAATCTTAAAGCGAGCGTGTTTGGAAGATGAGGCGAGACGTGATGAAGGAAGCGTTGCGTTTTTCTGGCCCGTCTGCCACGGCCAGCTTTGTTTTGTTGCAGTTTACCATGAATGCACTGAAATTGCACTAAAATGCAAAAATGACGTGACCTGAAGTTTCCGGTGGGTGTGGAATGTGCATCGCTGCGTGTGTCTGTGGGCAGCACCTACAGAAAGCAAGGCCAGCTTTATCTATTTATTTGTTTGTTTATTTATTGATTGATTTATTTATTGCGGCGAGTGTAACAACATCAGGGTTGCGGAGGTTTAATGATCCACTGCCGATGTGCTCGGAAAATCAGCTGGTAGAAGTCACCAGAGGCAGCGTTTCGTAATGCGATGGGAAAACAAGGACAGATGCTGCTCTGATTTGATTTAATTCTGTCTTTTTTTGGTCCTTCTGGAGAGGTGCCATTAGTCACCCTTGGTTGTCAGACTTAAAGTCCTCGTGGAAGATTTATTTTGTGGTCAAAGCAACCAGTTTTACTCTCCGTTGGGAGGGAAAATTCCAAACACTTTATGTTGTCTTGTGCTGAAGTTGCAGCCTAGTTCATTTGGGTCCATCCATGATGCTTGTATGAAGAGACCCATGAAGAAATGAGAAAGGTGACAGGTTGGAACTGGTGTGGACATCGAGGACCCGTAAGAGTTTGGCATGGATTCTGTTTCTACGTTTAAAAAGCTCAAAATTATCTTAGAAGTCTTCCCCTTTTGTCTGTTAAAAACCTTTACACTTGTCAAGGTAAGTCCAGTATGTGTTCAGTGGTAAAATGTTCATATTCATCTTGATGCCTTTCACTTTTGATGACATGGCCTGTGGGTATGTTTTTAAAAACCTTTTGTCGTATTTCTTAAGCAGGTGTGATTATCGCCAGTCGAGTTAACCTTTTAAAAAAAATCTTCAGTGAACAAATAAGGGTCTTAAAGGAATAGATTTACATTTGCATTCGATTGAGATGAAGTGCAGGGTCCTTAAAATGGCCAGTGTCATTCAGAGAGGCACTTGTGGTGGGACACTCAGCAGAGCAAAGCTCGGGGAGGTAGATTCAGGATGTTACCCAGGTACAGTGCTAAATGGTCACATTGTCCTGCAGCAATCAGACATGCTGTAAGCAAGCTGGAACAAGCACTGATCAATTAAACACTCAGAGAATATGTGTCATGTACAGTCAGCTCAAGAAATACAGTCACCTTTCATAAAAAAAGCAGAAAATATGTTCAACTACCAAAATGATTCATTCTCTGCATGTCTCTGAGTAGCATGTACATCTATTTCAACAATAATTTCTCAAATGACAAGCTTTTCGAATGGTACGTTGTCTTTTTTTCTGCAAAACATCCTGGGTGTCATGGGTGTATTGGCAAAAAGCATATCTGAAATAAAACCAAAGTGGTCTCTGTTATGAAATTCTGTTCTGTATAGTTGGTCTCAGTGGTCAGGAAAGGTATTGCTGCCTTTCATCAGTTCCTGTGTCCCTGTGGATTAAATATGAGGCTGCATGCATATGTAAAAACACTTTGTCATTTATCACCATGGGAGGAAAAGCAAAGAGCTTGCAGCTGAAATATGGCCTGTACATGTCAGGTAACAGATATGAAAAAATATATGTATATGAACAGTTTGATGTATCACTACGCATCATCAGGGTAATGATCAAAGAAACCCGCAATAAGCATTGCTTGTGTATAGTGCTTTAGTGAGGAAGCAAGAGAAGATTGGATCACAGTTTCATAACTGCCGAGTTTGGCGGTGTTACAAAGTGTCAGAATCAATCATTATGCACCATGTGCGGACAGGTCTGCACAAAAGAGGCCCTTACTGAGCACAGCACACAAATGACAGCAGAGTTTGCTAAGCGTCATTGGAAACGCAACTGTAATTGTACACTGTGGTCCAATAAGACCACAATTGTACTCTATAGATATGCACTCCATTAGCCTGTTTGGTATCAGAAGAGGGCCAGATGCAAGGAAAAGCACCCCATACCCACAGTCATATGTGCTGGTGGATCATTGACTCTTTGTGGTTGTTTTGAGATCAATGGCATAATGAATCCCATGAAGCATCGGGATATTGTACCCCAAACTGGTTATCTTTACGTGGATGTTGAGACTTGGCCATTCAGTTCCATCCGTCCGTCTGTCCATTTTCTGTAGCTGCTTGTCCTATTCAGCATTGCAATGGGTCCAGAGCCTATCCCAGAGGCTATTGGCACAAGACAAGGAACAACTCAGGATCGGGTGCCAACCCATTGCAGGGCACACTCACACACCATGCCACTCACACATGAACACCTACTGAGAATTTACTAACTCCAGTTCACCTCAGCATGATTTTGGACTGTGGGGGGGAAACTGGAGTACCTGGAGGAAACCCTACGATGACCCCGGGAGAACATGCAAACTCCACACACACAAAGCCATGGCTGAGACCATAGAGTAACCTTTCAAAAAGACAATTACTTCCAAGTATCCATTCACACCAAGACAGAAATAGTTGTGGGAACACAAACTGCTCAGCCGCCTCAGCCTCTGGGCTCCATTCTGTCTGAAATCCTGTGGCGTGATTTGAAGAGGGCAGTCTGCAATCCCAAACCTAAGCCTATCATTTACATTTATTTAGTAGACACTTTCATCCACAGCGACATATAATTGAAAGAGCCGGGTCAGCCAGTCCCTGGAGCAATTAAGGTTAAGGGCCTCTCTCAAGAGCCCAGTGGCAAGATCATGAAACCGACCACGGGGTTTGTCCATGCGCCTTCCCCCCCATGCCAGAGGATAGCACTGCAGAGCACTAACCTGTTGAGCCATCTTCCATCTATTGTCGGTCCTGCTCCAGCTTTGACACACTTTACAAGAAGAGACTCAGTGTTCTTATCCTCCCCACAGTGAGCTTTACCAAATATTAAATGTAGGGGAGCCAATCATTTTGAAACCACTATTTTGCAGAAAAATAAACTGTGCCACAGAATAAAGTGTGCTTGAAAAATTCTGTTAGAATAGACTTCCCCAAATGCTTGAGCAGAACATTTCAATCATTATGTATAATATTTGGTAGAAGCGTTTTTGCTCATTCTTATAAAAGGTGCCAGTAGTTCCTGCGCTTGCTGTGTCTGGCTGTTCGCTGTTGGTGTTGATGTGTGTGGTTGTGTTTTCAAGCTGTTCACGTGGTGGGGGGGCAGACTAGCGGTGGCTAATATTATCCAGTGTCTGTTGGCCGGTGGACATGGTTCTCTATGTCCGTCGGTTGCCCTTGGTTTTCATGGAGGACTAGCGGTTCAGTTTAGCCCTGGTTAGCTCACGTGGGCAGCCCTTGCGTTTGAGTCGCTCCCACATGGGCTCGGACCCCCTCATGTGACTCATGGCCCCTTTGGGTGATTCCGATGACAGATGGTCGAGGCCCTGAAGCCTTTTGGGAAGCGGCAGGTTTGAAGGCTTTTCCTTAGAGTCGGTAAACAACCATGACACGGTCCGGTGAAAATGGAGCAGAGGAGACGGGACCCCGGGGAGGAGGGATGTCAGCAGGTGGAAACAGAGGCGACCTACCCCAGCCGCCACTCTGCTATGGGATGCCTCCGGTTGTCATGGGGACTGTCGGCCCCGTACGTTTGCGGGCCCGAGCAGATGTGTGAGAGTCAGAGGTTGTGTGGCTGGAGCTGAGAATCCAGGCCAGGAAAAAAATAAGAGTTTACGGCCAGAATATGGACTTAGTCAGAGGGCACAGAAATGGAAAATAAAGAATAATAATACTGTTTTGGTCCGGTCGGGCCCTGTGTCTGCTGAATGCCCTGATGTGGCTGTTTACTTAAGTGTGACATTAGAAGCAGCCGATTCTTTTTGCAGATTTAGTGTCGATATGCGTTTGTGAAATGCTTTGTTTATGGGGTTGCGTCTGCCGCCTGCTTCGCCCTGCGCTGACGACACATGCACCAAAGAGGGTCCCTCTTTCCCGTGGATGCGAAGTCCTCTCTCTAAAGACACAGACAGCCTTCCCTTCAGCATGTATGCGGCGGGGGGGGGGTGCTGCCTTCCAGCTTTCTCTCCTACTTCACATCCGGCTCGCCATCCCTGACGGAAAAGGTTAATTAAACGCTCTCCAGTCCACCTACTCGGTTCAGCAGCGGTCTGGCGTTCGTGGCAGTTGGGGTCTGCAAGCTGATGCTGGCTCAGTCTCTGGGGGGGGGGGGGGGTCGGCTGTCATAATATTGATGTAATAATTGACATTTAAAAGCACATATACAGACTTCTGAAGTGTCTGTGCTGTGCTCTGCGGGCTCAGGGTGCCCCGTCAGTGTACAGCGGTATCTGGGCCAGTCTCTACACTGTGTCTCGAGGGCCTCAGTGAGTCTCACTCTGTTCTGAGTCCATCTGTGTGGATCCTGTGAGTGTTTCTGGGCTCCTCCTGCTCTCTCTGGCTGCTCCACAGAGTCAAGCTCACGGAGGGAGGGGGGCAGAGCCTGCATCTGATCCAGACCCAGCCGGGAGCTCCCCGGGCCCTTCTGATACACGGGCCTCTGTCCACCGTGGCTGCCTGTCCACATGCCGGCCGCGAAATCCTCCGAGGCCAGACTGTACGCTACTTCCACGGTGCAGCAGCCTCTGTGTTCATCAGCGCTTCACCTGAGCGGGCCCGCCGCCCATCCCTAGCCATTAGCAAGTGATTACAAGTTAATGTTGTGGAAAAACGTACAAAAAAAAGCCAAGGCTCACAATGGGACGGGCCGTTTTTGGGCTGATTAACGTACTGTGGTAGCTGCCTCGTGTTCAGCTCCGCGTCCGATCGGCGAAGCGCTTAATTAGGCTGCAGGGCTTTGGCCTCTGCAGCCCACCCCCCCCCCACATGCTGGGTGACGACGACATGGCTGTTTGGGTGTTTTCTGGGCCATTCCAGAAGCTGGCCAGAGGGATTTCTGAGTGCGTGGACAGAGACTGGGCCAAAAGAGAGCGGAGGGAGTGAGTCAGAGGGGGTCAGAGGGGAGCCGCCGGTCGCTACGTCGCTTAGCGCTCCTGCTACTATATTTAGCTTATGGCTGAGTGGGCTTACACCGGCCTTCTTATCAGGCCCAGGGCCTTCGTTACGGACATGGTCAGCCGTCGCACTAATTTACCGTCTCCCGACAATCCGGCCTCTCCGATGGGGGTCGGGGGGG
>JAODJU010000036.1:12849642-12870444 GCA_026776725.1 Gnathonemus echidnorhynchus
CAGTAAAGGTGGTGTGTGTGTGTGTGGGGGGGGGGGGGATGGCGGGGGTTACGATGATTCCAGGGTCCATAAAAATTTGGAGCATAATTGGATTTTTCTGGTTTGGTGATATGCTTTCATGGGACCCAGAATCTCTAGTGGCACCTCTGCCTGTGCGTGACTCCGAGGAGGACCACCACCCAGGACCGGCCCGGTCGCGGCCATCCCGCTTCCAGAAGGCCATCACTCCGCGGGCGCCACTCCGGTCGCAATGAGGCAGATTACACATGTGCGCGTGCAACGAACAGGGAGTAAACGGCGAATTTCCTCCGAGTGAGGCGCCGTGAAATCTGTTCCTCTTGTGCTGCGTCGCAGCCTCTCAGTCATCCGGTGATTCTTCACATTAAGCCCAACAAAAGGCACCAAACAGCCACTATCAAACAATAATGCAAATGTGAGTCTCGGATAAAGGAACTTTGTTTGTTACCATAGCAACCTCTTGGGTCACCAGCCAGCGAATAGATGAATCCGGGACTGTACTGGGGAGGGTGATTAGTCTTATGTCTGTCATGCTTAATTCTGTGTCTGGGAAGGGCTGGCTGCTCCCTTCTCTCTACCTGTTACGCTGGAAACACTGAGCAGAGCGATGACAGAACACTTTGGGCCTGACGGTGCCGCTTCGGATCAGAAAAAAGCAAATGCTGCTGACAGATTGGAGTTTAAAAAAACACACACAGGGAAGCTGTGGAGTATCAGACAGGGCCTCTTGGGATGTGCTTACGAAAGCCTGTCACCGGGCTAAACCTGCCCAAACTGACCTAAACCGGTTTCAATCAACCCAGTTGGTGCTTGCCCAGCCTGAGCAAGCCCAAAGCAGACTCCAGGCTGCCTCCTTCCATGTGGACGCAGGGATTGCCAGAATTACGCTTCATATCCTTCCATCCTCTTTTCCATTATTCTGCGGCGATATTGTTTCCAGGCAACAGCTGAAGACTTTCGGCAGTCGATTTTCGAATGGCGCCAGTAGGTTCCTCGCTTGCATGGAAGCCGGCTCTCAGCTGGTCAGCGTCTCCCTGCTGATCGACGCCCGGAAGGGGGTTGCCGGTCATCATTCGGTGGAGCAGATGTCCCACCCACCCCGGCGAGAGCGTGGGCTTCACTGTCCAGGACACGCCCCGTGGGGCTGCTCATTCCGCCAAGGTGCGCGGGGGAGGCTGGCTGGCTTCCGGGGGGCCTGACATGAGCTCCCCCGCCCTGGCACTGGCTGATGAGCCTCGGCACTGAGCCCCGATTGCCACTCAATGACATCAGCCGTCGGCCGGCTCCGCACGCCTGCGTGGGATCTCCGCTGCCCCCTACAGCACGTCACGCGGCTCGACGGTCCTGTATATATCAACATGTGGGGAACCAGAGCTGGACTCAAAAGCCTTTGACCAGCCCCTTCTGTGCTCACTGACTTCTCAGGATTTCAGTGTTCTGCCCCAGAAAGACAGAAAGATGTTAGTGGATTTTTTTTCCCGACTGATGACGAAACACTGCAAGGTTCTCTGGACGGCGATATCTCTGGCCCTGCCTCCTGCCAAACTTTGCCGGGTTCAAGGGGGTTGTCAAGCCATATTAAATAATTGAATTTATTTAAAGTAAAAGACCAGATTGGTGGTCATCTGGCATAATTAGCCGTTTGTTTCCCATTAGCTCGGAGCAGGCGCCCATTAGGAAGGAGGACGACCACGGCCCTAAATGCCCATTCTGTTCTACCTTCTGTCTGCCTGAGGACTCCCCAAAACAGGGCCTGTTTCTCGGGGGATAGCTGGCATGAGCTGCCCTCTCCAGTCGCGGGTACATGCACGTCACATCTGTGCCCCACAGAACGGACGCTGATAAAATAGCAGTTCTTAAACTGTGGATGTGTGTGTCAGGCAGCATGAGACGCAGCTGATTATCAACCTACTGCAGAGAGCCCTGCTTCGTAATGTCCGCTCATCTTCCTTCACATGTCACATGTCACTAAAAACCTTTTTATGAGCAGTGTGTGGTTCAGCAGGTAGGGACGCTGTCCCTTGAACTGTTTCAAATCCCTGGGAGTGATTTCACCATTGGGCCCTTTGCTTCAGGGATTGACTCATCCAGCTTTCTCAAAAATGTGTATTTGGTTAAAAAGTGAATGTTCAGTGTAAAATGTCCTAAGCCACATTTCATAATTGACCCCTTTGTTATCAATCTCCAGGTCACTCATAACCTCCCTCCCAGCTTTTCCATTACACAACAATCATCTCTCCCTCTTCCTCATTCATTACCCATCAGACCCTTCATAAATCCCCAGGACACTAGTCACTCCCCTCCCCAGTTTCCCCATTTACACACCAGTCATCACCAGTTCCTTCCCCATTCATCACCCATCAATCCCCTCACCAATCCCTGCCTCTCTCCCTGCACATCCTGTGCCCTAATTTACAATGGTAGTGTCTGACAGCCAGTGTGGCCCAGCTGGTGTCTGCTAAAAAATGTGAATGTAAATTGTACTAACCTGCCTTTCAAGCCCCTTTGTAAAGAATCACACGCCAGTCATCCCCCCCACTTCCTCATTCATTACCCATCAATCCCAAAATTAACCCCTCCCGCTCACTTGCTTCTCCCCATCCCAATATCCCCATCACACACCTGTTTTCACTCCCAGTTCCTTCCTTATTCGTTACCCATCAATCCCCCATTAATCCCCAGGTCACTCATCACTCCCCTTCCCAGTTTCCTCACACACACACTAGTCATCTCCCCCAGTTTCTTCCTCATTCATCACTCATCAATTCCCTCATCAATCCCTGCCTCAGTCCCCTCAGTGCCCTAATTTACAATGGCAGTGTCTGACAGCCGGTGTCCCAGCTGGTGTCGGCTGGGAGTATCTGCTGAAGTGATGGTCTCAGCGATGTTCTCTGAGTGCCCGTGTCCTCCTGGCTGTATCACATGTTCTCTTTCTGCCAGGCAGTGCATTGTCAGTGGCTGTTTTTTCCTCCTCAGTTTGTATCATACATTTTTACTGTGTTTTCCCTCTTTTCAAACCTGCACCCCCCCCCCCCCCGATTAAACGTGCTTACAGTCATACATACAGAGCACACACCACTCCATATACCCACTGGGCTGTTATGTTAGATAAAGTAAACTTTATCTTGTTTTGCATGAGTTTGTGTCTTATTCAGTTCGGTAGGACTTTCGAGCTGAAAATGTCATATTTTCAAGGCAAAAAATTAGGACAAACAACAAAAAAAAGAAAAGAAAAGAGTGGCTCGTCCTGAGCACTGGGGTAAGGAATAGGCTCACGGAATAGCAGAGCAGACGGGTTTATCAAAAGGGGTGGGGAGGGATGAAAAGGAGATAGCTGGCTTGCTGACATCACAAAGAAATACTGAGGACGAAATGGCTGTCAGGGCTTGTGAAAGGATGACAGCTGGGGGTGGGAATGGCAACCAGGGTCCCACTTTCTGTTCTGACGCTGAGCAAAGGGGCAGAACCCACTGTTATTTATGATCTGTGGTAAGGCGTCGTGAAAGTGAACGAGTGCGCCTGAGTTCACCTGCCCCGGGACATCTACCCCATGTTGTAACGGTAGCATTTGTTATTGTACTGAGTGCAGGAAATGACCTCGAGTGTAATACATAGTATGCAGTGTCTTTTATTTGGTGTTTTCTCTTATACAAAGCCGGAGGTCTGTGCACCTGAGGGCAGGCCTGGGAGTATCCGCTACCACTGTGACCTAAAATGAGGAGGCATTTCTGAGCAGCTCTTCTTCAGCAGAATCTTCTTGTATTGGTGTTTATGCCCATAGTTTTATTTATTTATTTGTTTTCTTAAAAAGAATGAATGTGGCCTGTATGGATTTTGGCTTCACCATTCTATCTAAGAATATGAAAGGCACCTTGGCACAGTGTTCAGTGTTGTTGCCTCAAACTTCTGGTACCAGGTTTTGTGTGCGTGGACTTTGTCTGTTCTCCTCGTGTCGTTGTGGGGTTTCGTCTCACAGTCCAAAAACATACTAAGATAAGTCGAGTTGCCAAGTGTCTGTAGGTGTGCGTGCGTGTGTGTGTGTGTGTGTGTGTGTGTGTGTGTGTGTGCGTGTGTGTGCCCTGCCCATAGCCTCTGAGATAGAACATCCACCCTGAATTGCCCTGAATAGGACAAGTCAGGATATCCTGATCAGGACACTGCACTGGTAGGATAAGCAGCATGTAAACACCGGTACGATGGGGAGTGCAGCATCTCAGCACAATTCAGGGTCGAGATGGGAACACCTCGGATCAGCTAAGCAGGAAAGCGTTGTCGCACTGGCCCCAGAGAACTTATCTGATAACCGCTTGTTACTGTTATTGCTAATGGCCACCAATGTCCTGTTTTTTTTTTTCATCGTAGTGGAATGAACCTGGAGGAATGATTTTAAAATGAGTGACAAAGTATTTGTTCTCACATTTAAGTGCTTGAGGTAGAGTTTATGTTTCCAGGGCAGGACCCAGGACCGGTTTGCCATCGCACACAGACGTGATGGTATCGATTGTAAATGTTTGGCCAGATCCGAGCCGTGCCGCATTCCAGCTGGCCGTTGTCCACGCGGGAGAATGGTGCAGAATAGGACCCCCCCACTGTGGATGTGACCTAGCGTGAGGCTGCCTGCTTTTGCGGCTGTAATCTGCTTGTCAGGGTGGTGCCGGCGGGAGCTTGGGCCCGAGGCCGGGTCAAGACGCTGCTTCTGGCTGCTCCGGGATCCCCAGCGTGAGCTTCAAAAACAGGTTTGGTTCTGATAAGGGGCTGGACGGCAGGGGAGTGTGTGCTTTCCGCACACCCAGAATCCTGAGCGGGGATGTTGTGTAGCTCTACTGCGGTTTGCACTCATGTGCCGGGGGGGGGGGGGGGGGGGGGGTGTGTCACAATGCATGACTGGTACGAGAGAATTCCTGCGGTTGCGCATTTCGCTGTTGTAGTAAATATACCTGCCAGTAAATGGAGACGCCTTTAAGCGGATCTCAGATACTGTCGAAAATCAACCATGTGTGTCGGTGGGATTCAAACAGGCACGCGCCGTTGAGCGAACGCTGGGGTGGAGGGGGTTGGGGGGGGCGTTTGAATGGGCCCCAAGATTTGTCGATGAGGACAAAGGAACTGGAGGAAGCTGAGAGGAAGACGAGCAGGGAGCCTCTGGCTCGCGGAGACGAGTCCCACCATGCTGCACCAGCCCCACCACATGCTCTCCTCACCTTCATGGCTTAGAGTTAGTAGTGAGGAGATCTGCCACCCGCCATTATCAGGCTTGTTTGGGCTGCAGATGGGCTTCACCCAATGGGTCAGCTTCACCTGGCTGCCTTCCTCAAAAGGGTCTCTTGCATCCTACAGGCCCAGGAGAGCCTGGCTTCCCACCAAGCATTCTTTTCTGTCATAGAAACATCTGGAACATCACTCATCATTCATGAACAATGTGGTCCAGGACTGCTTTGAGTTCCTGTGCTTGTTTTAAAACGGCAAGACATAAACGATCACTTTACCAAGCTGCTTGATTAGTGTCTGTTCTCATGTCCTGTGTATTAGTGTCATTCCTCTGAGTGTCAGTCCTCTGAGTGTCAGTCCTCTGAGTGTCAGTCCTCTGAGTGTCAGTTCTCATGTTCATGCTTGAATGCTCTTTGCTCTCATCCAGGCTTTTCTTGAAATTGACACAATTTAAAAAAAAAACACCACAAAGACAAGGTCACACCTGTGGTGGAATGGAAGTGTCCATGTCGTTTTGGTGTTATAAGCGGCGTTTGGTTCCTCTGGCATCATCTCTGTTTATTTCGCTTTGGGGGGGAGAAATCAGCTTCTGCTGAGCCCCTGTCTGCAGGCCCAGCCGCCCTTGAGCTTTGAAAGCGCTGCGCTGGAAGAGCATCCATCGTTTCAGGAGGAAGGCAGTGACAGATGGACTTTCAGAATCTACACTACACAGCGCGGCGGGCTTGCCGGAGTAATGTGAAGTGGCATAGGGCCGGTGGAAGGGTGTGTCAGCGTTGACTGTGAGAACTGACACCGCTGTGCTCTGGTGTGTCAGTACTCACTCTCTGTTACTGATGTTTGGTCTGGCGTGTCAGTGCTTACAGTCTCTGGTGTGTCAGTACTCACTCTCTGTAACTGACGCTCAGTCTGATGTGTCAGTACTTATAGTCACTGATGTGTCAGTACTCACTCTCTGTAACTGACGCTCAGTCTGACGTGTCAGTACTTATAGTCACTGATGTGTCAGTACCCACTCTCTGTAACTGACGCTCAGTCTGACGTGTCGGTACTTACAGTCTCTGGTTTGTAAGTACTCACTCTCTGTAACTGACGCTCAGTCTGACGTGTCAGTACTTACAGTCTCTGGTGTGTCAGTGCTCACTCTCTGTAACTGATGTTCAAACTGGTGTGTCGGTACCTACTCTCTGTCATTAATGTTCAGCCTTGTGTGTCGGTGTTCATGTTAGTGCTTACCAGCTGCCCCTGATATCGTGTTTTTGTGAGTGCACATGTCTGACAGTGTATGTCTACTCTCTATGAAATGTTTTGTATTACGATTAATCATCTTTTTTTGGCTTCGTGTCCATTGATTTCCTTTTTATTGTAACTACAGTGTTTTTTGAACTAAAGAAGCAGTGCTTTCAGGAGGAAGAAAGAAAGGTTTGATTAGCAGGAGTAACCTTGCCGGTCCTTTAAAGCCATTAGCCGAGAAATGAAGTAATGGCGAGATTCTCATCCTCTGTATCTCGGCACGTTCCTTTGTTTTTTAATTAAGCGAGCGGCGCCGTTTTCATGTCGGACTGCTGTGGACGTTTATGGATTTTTACTTTGGTGCTGCTGCTTTCCCTCCACGTCCTTCCACTTCCTCACCATCTCACCGCCATCTCGCCCTGAATTTCATAGTCCCTTTCATGCTCCATGCGCAACACCATCCACCCCCCTCCTTTACATCTGCACCATAATTTTCTCTGGCAGAGATGTTTTCAAACAGGAGCGGGGGACTTCATAGCAAAGTGCGAGTGACTGTCTGGGCTTCGGGGCAGGGCTACCAAGTTGCAAAAACATGGACTGCCTGGCAGGGAGCTGGGAAGGAGCAAAAACGTGGACTGACTGGGGGTCCCTAAGGACCAGGTTGGGGACCAGAATGTGCTGCCGGATGGAGTTTCCCTGAGCATTCAACCCCACAGGTCTATTTGCCTTAATAATCCTGTCTATGCAATACATAATGCTTCTCCCTATCAAAGCACCATGCACCCCCCTCCCCTTTCACCATCTGATCGAGTTCTAGACACGCAAGCTTGAGCATATTTGAATATTGTGAATGATTAATTTCTGTTCATAATATACTATTAATATTACATTTATTGTGCCAAATCCTGTTTGACTTTGTGCGATCTGCTAGTGTCAGCATAGAGTGTCACACGCAAGGCGTTTAAGAAGGAATTTTGTTTTTCTTTTCCTGAGAAAATTAAAATGGTCATAGATTTGATTAGTCTCCCTTTTCTGCGCCTCTGAGTGCCTCTGGTACCAGCCACTCTTCACTGGGGGCGGAGTTCCTGTGTTACTATACCACTGACCTGTCCATCAGGCAAAGGCTCCATTTTGGCCTCCAGGTGGTGCATCTGGTCCGTATCTGATCACACATGTGAATGACATCTTCGTCTTTGGATCAAAGCTGGGTCTCTGTGGCGCTCCCCCCGGGTTTATAGACCATCGAATGGGCAGCAGGTGTTTGTGACAGGTATTTAGGTATTTGGTTGAGCCTCGTAAAGAGACATTGAATCACACACAAATTGATGCATTCTGCAGGTCACCCATGATTTGGTGCTGGGGCAGATGGATGTTATTAGTTAGGGAAATGATTGGGTGGACGAATGGAATGGGTGCCGGCAGGAGCGCTTGCAGGACTCACCGACGTTCAATTCCCATACGCCAGTAGCAACACAGCGGCTATGTGACCACGTCGCTGGCTGTGTTGTAATCAGGCCCATTTCGTTGATGGGTAAATTGCTCACTCTGTTCTGTTATGAAACCTCTAAAGGTTATAGTCACTTGCACCCATAATTGCTCTTATATTGCAATGCTCGTATTACCCATAATGCAAATCTCTTCAGTTCTATATGTACACGCTTGTAACTTTAACCACGAACCTGCACTATGAGATGTATGAAGTAAGAACGTGTCTGATGGCATTTTTTTCTGGTTCTAACAAGGTGTTTGAGGATGTTAACACCATTTTTGCAAGGTCAATGTACATTTAAGTGTCACAGTAGGTAGAATACATACAATGACTCAAATGAGATAGAATTCCTCCCTGGAATATTGTCTCTTGGCTCCTTCAGAGATACAAAGACCTGAAAGGTTTATATACAAGTAACTGCTCTAACTGAGAGTCAGATGTACAGTGACCTACACCAGCTATAATATACCTGTAGGGAGAAAAGTGCACATGGGGAGATCACTTCCTTCTGAAAGGCATATGTGAGGAGATCACTTCCTTCTGAAATGCATATGTGGGGAGATCACTTCCTACTGAAAGGCACATGTGGGGAGATCACTTCCTTCTGAAAGGCATATGTGGGGAGATCACTTCCTTCTGAAAGGCATACGTGGGGAGATCACTTCCTACTGAAAAGTATACATGGGGAGATCACTTCCTACTGAAAAGTATACATGGGGAGATCACTTCCTACTGAAAAGTATACATAGGGAGATCACTTTCTGCTGAAAGGGACATGTGAGGAGATCACTTCCAATTGAAAGATGAATGTCAGGAGATCACTTCCTACTGATATGTCAATGTCGGAAATTACTTCCTTCTGAAAGGCATATGTGAGGAGATCACTTCCTACTGAAAAGTACACATGGGGAGATCACTTCCTGCTGAAGTGCGTGTTTGGGGAGATCACATCCAATTGAAAGGTGAATGTGGGAAGATCACTTCCTACTGATATGTACATGTGGGAGATAACTTCCTTCTGAAAGGCATGTTTGGGGAGATCATTCCCTGATGAAAGGTGTGTGTGAAGAAATCGCTTCTTGCTTAAAGGAGTGTATGGGGAGGTTACTTATCATTTTTTTAGTATGAGATTCCTCTTCTATGGGTTAGCACAGAATTTCTTTGGCCTCTGGAATTTGCATGGGATTTCTCCTATCAGCTAGGATGGCTGAGTTCCCTCAGCAGCTGCAGTTAGCATGGGGTTCTCATTAGCGCCTGACATTAGCATGGATTTCTTTCAAGTATCATAGTTAGAATCAGGTTCCCTTTCGGGCCTGAGGTTAGCATGGTGTCCTTTTAAGTTCCATAGTTAGTGTAGGCTTCCTTTAGCCCGCGGGATTAGCCTGGGTGGCTGGCCGACGTGGGTGGCACGTAGGAGTCCGCTGTGAACTCCACATCGGCAGCGTGCCAGTTCCCCTTTGTGTTCCTCTCGTTCCCCTCAGTTAATTAAAGAACTGTCCTTGTCAGCCGTGAATAGGAGCAGCCCTGTATGCTAAGATGCTGCCATGCGCAGATTAAAGGCCAGAGGCCTGGATGTCACCCATGCCGCTTGGGTGCAAGTGTCCTCTGATGAGAAACAAGAGTGCCAGCCCAATGCCCATGCGGAGCCCTGAGCCGCGGGCACCATAGCAGACGACAGTACTATTGCATTTCCTTTGAGTTGCTGAAGACAAGAAATGTTTGTCATCAAAAGGCCACCCCCCTGTCGGCTGGGCAAGCTGCATTGACAATGTCCCCCCTCCTCCCACATCAGCCATTCCCGACGTGCTAATTATATCAGTCTCCTTTCATGCCTCAGTGACAACCCCCCCATGCTTAGATGTGTCCTGTCCGACTGGTACACAAAAGTAGGACGACACTTACAAATAAAATCAGATGAATTAACATCACACAGCAGAGAGTTATGCACCATGTGGTAAGCTCTGTCCAAGGCACGCAAAACATACAAGGTTCCAAATTTCGCTGGGGCGGGGGAGCCAGGAGTGACCTATTCAGGACCAACAAGCTGCCGTGTATTGAGCGAGAACCGTGTCAGATTCTTTGTTGCATTGACAGGGCAGCAAAAAAAAGAGAAAAAAAAAAGCCTCGTGAATTATCCCCAGTGGCTGCAGAGACGTGTTTTCAAAAGGAATGAGTTTTTGCCCTGCTTCCACGTTGAAGGAAAGTAGATAGAGACACAAATGAAAAGCAGTGACACGCTCCACAGGATGGGGTCGTGCCCACGCACCATTCCGCTTAAATGGACCTGACGCTGACGCTCGTGAGACCTCAGGTTTGTTTTGGTAGCTACGTTCAAGTGAACCAGGTTATTCGATGTGGGGTCAAAGACAGGGCCTTACAAGTGTGAGCCTGTAGGGTTGTAGGATTGAGACCCAGCAGGAAATGCTGCTGGACCTTGAAAATGGGGATGGAGCACAGGTTGCATGTATGTGGCAGCATGTTGTGGTGGTGTTTGCTAATGTATGCTCTGCTCGCTGGCGCCCCCTAGACCCCACTGCCAGCCAGACCGCACCTCCTGACCAGGGAAACATGCCCAGTGGGAGATGCGGGTGCCTGACCCGGTTCATGGTTCTCCAGGTGCAATCTCAGGCTGCCCCTTCAGTGTTGACACCACACTTGCCGCTTCCGCATGGTGTTCACCTCTGTCCCCCCTCTTCCGTCCCCACGATCAATGTCGCGGGGGCATCCGGCGGCCGCCCTCCCCCCCCCAGAGGGGGCTGGGGTTTTGAGGCCGTGACGCTGGTGGCAGCTCATCCTTTGCCGTCTTACCGCGCACGTGCTCCGACTCCCTCCCCGGGTGCCTGGTGCAGTGATCACGCTTTTGTTTTTCCTGCCCGCTGCCTCCATTCCCAGTGGAGAGGTGAGTCGCTAGGCAGGAATAACAGCCCCCCCCACCTGTGTGTAACACGCAGCTGCCGTCCGCGGGGCTGATGCAAAGAGCGCAGGAATCTGTGATCTCTCAAACACCTTCATGTTCCTTCAGCCTTGATCTTCAGAAAGTGTCTGTTTCGAATACAGCTTTCTTTTTTTTATTTTCTTATTATTATTTTGTTCCATTCGCTTGACTCTGAAACCAGACAAAAGCGACCGGAGTATTTTTTTTTTTTTTATTATTATTATTATTAAATTTTCTTATTTTTGGCCGTGACCGGGTTACCCAGGCTCATTATTGTACCTCCCCGCGCTGTACGAGGCATGTCACCTGCACGGGGCGAATTTCAGCTACAGCTCTCAAACCTTAGAGGCAAAATTAGGCAGTGAGGAAAGATCCAGAGTGTGAAGAGCAGCAATGAAATGCATAACTTTGCAATGTTCATATTTGGATTAGATTTTGCTTGTATAGATTTGTCTAATTCTGTGTGTTAATTTCCTGTGTTTACATATATTAGGGAATGGATCTATGTCTGTGTGTATCTGTATTGAGGAAGTCATGTGAGCCTCACATAAGAGTGTCACGTGATTGGTTTTGGATGAGGTCCTTGGCAACATCCCAGTCAGACCCTGTGCCCGCCCCCCCCCCCCCATTACCATAACTGTCCCTGTTTATGGATCTAGAAGATCTTCATTACATCAGACTTTTTCCTTGTAAATGGTTGGAAAGACTCCTCTTCTTCAAAATGTCCCTTTCCTTCATACACTCGTCGTTTCCGCAGGCAACGTTTCTCCGTGGTGGCCTACCACGCCAAAGTCTTTGCCAGCAAAAAAAGATCAGTCCACCCAACCAATCAATCATCTAACTCAACAGCAAGCGATTGTTCACCTCCATAGACAGAGACAGAACATCCCATTGTTTTCAGTAGTAACACTGCCCCCCCCCTTCACATTGCACCCAACACCAAACCACTTTGAAACACTGCACTAATTCTGTGACTGAAAAACCACAATGGAAGGATCTGGAATAGGGGTTCTTTGGGTTCGGCCCAATCTGTAGTTCATAGGTGAAAGAATGTCCATTGTGTGGAGCTTGAAGTTTCTCCCCTGGGATGTGCAGACTGAGTGAAGCCTGATCCGAACGGATTCTCACTCCGGGTTTCCTCTGGCTGCAGTCTTATATAGCGAATAGTCGAATGTGATTCGCGTTGTAGCTTTTCTACCTGAAACACAACCATCTTTACCAAGTACTTATGAAACTTAATATCCCTGAGTTGAAATAATATCCCTGAGACTAATGATTGACTTAGTTTTGTAAATGATCCAAAGTTTAAGCCTGATTCAGCATGCGATTGTCACGGTTGTTAATTAATTAAGAGAAACTGCACAATATTCTAACATTATTTTAAAGGGCAAAAAGGAAGAAAAAAATGGAGAAAACTGCTTTACTCTTAATGACTACACAGAATTAAAAAGATCAAAACCAGACCTCAGCTCTAGCATATTATGGTTTGAATCAAGGTAGTAGCATCCCAATCAAGCACAGTTAAATAAGCTGGACATGGAGCAAAAACCGGGACTCAGTGATGTCCTTCGACCTGATTATCCCACCCCACCCACTGACCCACACGAAGACAGGAACGTAATATCATAGTGGTGGGGGCTGATCACCGTCTCACTATAATGAATGATCCCTACCCACTGAAAATGGTAACAGTTGAACAAACACTGACATGGCACTGAAAAAATAGTGCTGGCAAATTGTGGTAGTATTTTTACATGTATAGAAAGCAAACTGCTGCATTTTTGCACTCCAGCTAAACTACACAACACACACACACACACACACACATCAGTACAGCACAAACAGTGGGCCTGTCATTTCTGGTTCCTTATCTTACTGTACAGTGTGGCAGATGTTTGCTTCTCTGTCCTCCTTGTATCTGTTCATGTCTTCTCACCAGATTTAATTACACGCTCCCTGGTCACTAAAAAGGGGCGGCAGAGAGGTGGAGGGAGGACAAAGAGGGACGTTGAAAACTGAGCACCCCTCTGCCACTGCGACGTGGTACATCCTGGCGCTGGCGAGCATATCTGCAGTGTCCGAGTCCGCCTGTGGTCCAGGTGATGCAGTCCCATCCCAGCCTGCCAAGCTGACGTTGCAGAAATGGCGTTTGCTGATTGGTGGCCCTCCCCCACCCTCCCAGTGCACACTGCCCTTTAGCCGCCAGCGCTGCATGCGGACGCGGCCGCGCTGGTAACACGCGTGTGCAGGTGGCGCTCAGCAGGCGAGTAATGCTAACGTGATTGGACACGAGGCAGATGGGGCTGCACTATTTTTACGCTCAGGATTTTCTCGTTCTGTTTGGGCCTCAGACGCACGCGCCTACCGTCCCTGCCCCCAGCTCACCCCTCACTACGTCACTCAGTGGCATGTTGGGACTCTTCACCAGGAGTCTGTTTGGTTCAGCTTGGCTTGAAGGCGACCATCACGGATCTCTCTTTTGGCTGAGTGAATTTCAGGCCTTGGGGATATTTGGAAGGGGGGGTGGCTTCAAATCCAGATGGGCCTCTCAGAGACAGACACATTCCAGAGGAGGCTGGGAAAAGTATTGAGCTGTCAGGAGTTTAGGCGCGATCGACAGGAATGTGTCCGCGAGTTCAGAACCAGGCAGGGGCAAGTTCTCTATTAATCTTCTGGGCCTCTCTCTCGCTCTCTGATGCTCTGAGATCTGTCTGTCTATCTGTGAGGGGATTAAGCTTTGCTGACTGGCTGAAAACTGTTTCCACGGCATTTAAAACGTCGTCTCCCCTGACCGGAGCAAGAGGGAACGGCGCTCCGTGGTGAGATGTGTGGGACTCAAAAAGTGGAATAGGACATTAAAAACGGAAATATTTACACGCATACATTAATCTCCCAGAGTTTTGATGAGGAAGCTGTCAACATGGCACTAAAGAACCTCTGGCTATCCTGTGCTGCTTTGTTCTTTTGAAGGTCACATGGTTTGATGCCTCATTGTCCAGCAGCAGACTGTTATCTCCACACATTTAGGTCTTTCTGAAACATTCTGCTATGATGTTGCATCTTGTCCCGCAACCTTTTAGCAAAACGAGAAGCGCAGCTGAGGTCACGGTGGGGCATTGCCGGACTCGTGACTCAGGAAGAAACAAGCCAGAATTGTCTTTCGTACGAAGATTGGAAAAATAAAGAGTTCCTTTCCTGGATGCTCTGTAATCACAAGCCGATTTGTTCTTCACGCTTTACTCTTCTCAAATGACAATTCTCGTATGCATAAAGACATGAGAGTATTACTTCTGGCCTATTTTCGCTCCCCTTTTGAATTTAGACAACCAGTACATTCAGCGTATCAATTCTGTTCTGCAGATTCTGTGTCCTGAAGGATGGGTCGTCCTGTGAATTATACAGTCTCTGATGAAGCGGCCCATTGTCAGACTAACCTACCTTCCTCCACCCCCCGACTCCCCCATAATGGGACCCTCACACATAGCCCTGAGCTGAGATGGCTCGGGCTACAGGATGCCCTGGTCCGGTCCAGTCTGAGGTGTGAGGCTGAAATGTAACCGCTGCTTACATCATGCATCTCACCAATGGATTCAATACTGCCATTAATTCAAAATTAGAGAGATTAAGCACAATAGACTGGTTTTGGCTGAAACAATAGTTTATATATAAATGTATAATATTAACGCTTTTAAAAGCCTTTAAGAAATGCAGAAGGTGTGATTGTCATTTTAAATTTGGCCAGTGAGTTTGTCTTTCTGAGACTAGGGTATTGTGAGCAGATTTTATCTTTTATCTACAATGTAATAAAAATGTCGGAGTGATTTTTTATGTTGTTGAAACATGGCCGTCTGTACGTATTGATTAATCTGATTAGGACACATTTTCCTTTGACTTTGCCCCATAGAGTTGTTAATATTCCGCTTTGTAAAATTGTTGCTCCGAGCCTCCGGGTGCCGTTCTTCGGCTGCGTGGGCACTGGGGGACGTCTACTTGTCATCGCCCTGGCACCTGTTAAGGCGTGTTCCGTTTGCTCCCTGATTAGGTCCCCGGGGTCAGGCAGCGGTGGGTGTGGCCATGGTGCGGATCAGCTGACCCACAGCTCTTTACTGCCTCTGGAGGGATTGTCATGCTTTTGATGTTTGCTTTCATGTCATGTGGGCTGGGGGGTAAAGAAATCAGTGTTAAATGCATGATATATACACTCTGTCTCTGGGTGAAATGGTGTGTGGAAGGCATGTATGGCCTAGGGGGTATTCCTCAAAAGCAGGATCTACTCGTTAGCCAGATAACTTAAGCCAAAAGTAAGGATTGTCCATAGTAATCATATTTACCTCTCGTCATATTGGACGGTTTTCACATTTGGCTTAAGTTTACCCAGCTAACTGGGAAATTCTGCTTTGTGGAATTACCCCCCTGTACGGCCATCTCTCCCCCTTGCTCTGGATCCTGGGCTGCGGCCAGTTCAATCCCCTGCCAAGCCTGATTTGTAACACTTGTGTGACAGTTCTATATCTTGAAGACCATCAGAGTTGGAGTTCACTGGGAGAACTGTTGTGTGATCTTGAGAGAACTTTTAAAAGACTTTACAAGAGATTTACACGAGTGACAAATATCGAGTGATCCTTTTTGTGCTGACACCTGAATCATCTGATACCGTGACTCCGCAGCGCCACCTAGGGCCTGCTCCACACAGTTGACTATAATATGAAGCTGACCTTAACTCTTCCCTTTCTCTCCTCGCTTTTTCTAACGGTGACGTAGGAGCAGCTCAGATCCTTCCAGGTATAAAGAACACCTTTTATTCCTACATGTCCTCACCTGTCATGCTCCCCCATTCCCGAGAATCCCGCCATCGTGATGCGGAGCCGTCGGGTTCCGCCCATGTCATCCGAGCCAGACCGCACTGGGATAATCCCACCCGTGTGACGTCAACTGTGACCCGCATGAGCTGCCGGCCGGTCGTTTAGTTGGGCATGAGTGTAACCACAGATTCACCATTTCCTCATCGCCCATTGACTGTGTATAACCAGTGCAGCTGTGTCACACGCCGCTCGCGTTTTGTCAAAGTAACAGCATGACTTCGGGGACCCGTAGCATGCCCTTGCGGGTCTCCCCCCCAGCATGCTCCCCGTGTCACGTTAAACGCCTTCAGACCTGGATGAGGATGCTGACAGCAGGAGCCCGGAAGCCCCCCCCCCCCCCAGGTCCTGATGACATCTTATCGCCCACATTCTCTCCTTGGGCAAACAGTGACACAGTTGTCCCCTCTCCTGTCAAAGCTGCTGATGTCCTTGTGATCTTGTACCTCACCGAGCTGCCATCGTCCAGGCTGAGATATCAGCTCCCACCCTCTACCTACCCCCTCCATAGGTGAACAAAATAGCAACACGCTTGGAGTGAGCTATCCGGCTGTAAACATTTCACGCCGCATGGGAAAAATTGGCTAATAAAGATAAATGTAGTACTGTAATTAGTGTGGATGCCGTCTAAATGAAATGGCAAAACAAGTGGGATCACGGAGGTGACTCTGACTGGGCCACTGAAATCGTCAGATGGCCAGACCCACACCGGCCGGGACCACCAATTGGGCCGTGACTTTCAGCTCAGTCAATCGGCAGTGACGACCGCTCGGAGCAGTCTGTACGAGGAGGAGCGGCGCATGTCTCCCCGATGTCCTGTCCGCTTCTCTGACACGCGGCTGGATGCGGCCCGTTTGTGTCGGCGCTGCTTCATCCCGCAACCGAGACGCGGCCGCTTTTTACTTGCTGCCAGTGTGCAGTTAAATTTGCCCTTATAAACTGGCCTGATAGAGACCACGAAAGATGAATGTTTGTTTTATAGATGTGGAGCTTCGGCTAATTTGTCATTTATTTGCAATATTTTTCCTTGACAGCTACTTATTATTTCCACCCTTTCAGTTGTTTTTGTGTTTTTTATTTATTTTTTTTCCTCTGTTAAATACACGGTGTGAGTTAATGGGGTTCTCAGAGCGAGTCGCAGTTTCCCCGGTAGCTAAATGTCACCCGCCACAGAGGACTGTCACAGGGTGAAACCGCGCTGAAAACTGCCACATCTGGAGAATAAATGGGGGCTAGCTAACGCTCAACAGGAGCGACGGCAAGTCCCACTCGGCAGGGACCTCCTTGTAATCCATTATCCGTGCTTTTGCATTTCCCGGCCGCGTTTGAGGCTGCCTTATGGCTGACCGCTCCGCATCCGTTGCGTGTTTTCCAACCAGCTTCCTCCCGATGTCCCACGGGTGTCCGGACTGCTCGCCTCTCATGAGAGCGAAGATTAAGTGTTTGTTGTGCTTGGGCTTTGGCGGGTTCTACCTGACTAGCTGATTAGGGTCCCCTGCCGCTCACCCTAACTTGCTGGCTGCAGAGCAGGAAATTAATCCGATGTTCAGGGCCATGTACACATCTTGCAGTGACACCTCTCCTGCTCTCTTGATGGCCTTTGGGGGGGTCGTGTGCTCTGTAAGATACTTCACGTAACCCCTGGCTTTAACAGGAACTTTGCATAAACATCTGCTTTTGTGGAGGGAAAACCCTGTACTGAGATTTCCTTCTAGAAGTCTTTGAGTCTGGACTTCAGAAGTCAGACTATGGCCTCTAGCTATGAGGGAACCGTGCCTGTGTAGCTGTTTGTTTGATCACCTAAGCTTCTCATTCACTGTCAGTGTTTGATCTCACACTGCCACTAATTTAGTAGATCCCTTTGCTCCATATGATTGATACAACTCATGCTGTGGCAGGACTGGGGTGAAGCCAGAAAACAGGGCCGTAGATCATAACTGAAGACAAAGCAGCATTGGAGATATGCCGCATGGCTGGAAGCCTTGGTAGCACATCTGCATTAATGTCTGCATCCATGGCTTAGATGGCTTGAGGGCTCTTCTTGTGCATGCTGTCACAGGAACACACTTGTATAAACAATTTTTCTGGGAAAAAAGACCAAAGATATATTATTGTTCATTGATCTAATTTGAGCTTGGCTATCAAAAAGTCAATTATTCAGTCTGACACCATTGTATAACAGTGCCTTTGCCACCTTAGATAACTGCAACCCATGTGATAAATATCGCACACAATCCCCTAGTGACTCCCATAGCAGTGACTTTTGGGACCAGTTGTTGAGTCTTAGGTCTTTTAACATTGGGGTGACCACATTCCCTGCTAAAACTGATAATTGCAAGGCACCTCATTATTCAAGAACTCATTTTTTTGGTGGGCGTGGGGGAGAATTTGCCTAGATGCATTATGTAGAGAGGCGTGGTCATTTTACTGTGGATTTTTGATCATCTCGTGGGTTTGCAGCACGTTCAAACCCAGGACTGTAGACCACTGTGCAGCTGGTTTGCTTGAAGAGCTCTCTCAGCACTCAGAAAATATGTAGTCCGACCCCACCTGAGATGGACACCAGGGTCACGGTAGAATGAGAGGTATACTGCCCCTCTCAAGTCAAAGGTCCTCTTCTTTGCTTTTGAAACTAGCTTGCTATCACAAAGAGAGCAGAGAGAGTCTAGAAAGGACAAACTCGCCCAGACACCTAGAATGTTAATTGAATCTAAAAGAATTTGAATATAATTAAACTGCATGGTACAATCCAAGCTGGACAGCCTATCCGTCACAGTTATCACAAGGCACCACGTGGGTATACTTCATACAGAAGACACAAATGCTACGCTAATTGGTTTTGACAATATGGTGCCCTCTAGTGGTACATTTTCTTAAGAACTGTGTTCTCCCGAGATTTAGCATGTAGCTTAAAATCAAAACAACTTCCTTTCTGCTTACTTGTATGGTAAAGCTGTCAGGCTGATTCTTTATCAGTAATACCAGAGTTAGCCCCACGGAAGTAATGATTGGTCATCTGTTTGATAAAAAAGTGAATTGTTTCTCTGTGTGTATACAGAACTCTTATTTAGTTTTTACTTGACTAAAACCTGACCACAAAAGAATGCAGGTTGATGATGTTTTTTGGTTGTTTTTAGTTGTTTTGATAAATTGGTTCACCCTGTTCTGGATAAGAGTGTGTGCCAATCAAGCAGTGTTCCTCTGTCCGTAGTTCCCTAAGAATCAAGAGCCTCATCATCGAGGACCCCAATCTTTGTTTGTGAAGTGAGGCACGTTTTCATTGTCCGCTCTATTGACAGAGCTTGCTCGTGCTCTGTGATTGGTCCATTTTGTCATGACTGCCCAGATACTGAGCTCAGAGCCGCACACCAGCCTTCAAGACAGCTTCCACTCATTTTTAACCTTCTCAGAAAGGTCAGAGGTCATACAGATGGGTGCTTGACTCCCTGTGGGTGAAGCTGCATGGACTGTCGTGTGAACTGTGCACTCCGCTCTTCTCCAAATGCGTCCGCACCGGCTCCTCCAGCCCTGTAGGTGTCAGCGAGGGTGGGGGCCGTCTGACAAGCCAGCCATGCGCATCCACGTTTGAGGTCCCGCAGCTTTGCGCTGTGGGCTTTCATGTCCCGCTGGGGAAGATTCCGGAGCGTTTAAACTCTTTCTCCATTTGCATCCACCTCCCTGCCTGTGGGGGATCCTGGGTAAATTTAGAACAAGGCGCCGTCTGCTTTAGCATCCCTTCAAGTGGAAAACAAGGGAGTGCCAAAGTATATGTGCACCAAAGGCAGGTTTTGGGAAATGCATGTGATTTCCCTGCGATGTCTGTCTGTCTGTCTGTCTGTCTGTCTGTCTGTCTGTCATTCTATGTATGTGTACACGTGTGTGTATATGTCTATGTGTGTGTGCGTGTGTCTATACATGTGTATGTGTCTCTCTGTGTGACTGTGTGTGTCTCTGTCAGCCTAGGCCCTGAATCACATCTCCCCCTCTCCTCAGTTCAGGGGCAGAATCTGGTGACGGACAACATCTCCGTGGTGGAGGGAGAGGTGGCCATCATCAGCTGCAGAGTGAGGAACAATGACGACTCCGTGATCCAGCTTCTCAACCCCAACAGACAGACCATCTACTTCAAGGACGTGCGACGTACGTCTGGTCGGCTCTCCTCATTCCCGTGTCATCCCAGTCCCACAGAGCGGGACGTGTTAGGGATCCATTTCAAATGATATTTCTCACAGTGTTACCTTGACCTGGGACTAGGCAGCTGTGGTCTATCCCGGATGATCCAGCTTATCAGAGATAGCCAGCTGGTGAAAGAACCCCCCCCTTCCCAAAAAAAAAATCATGAGATGCATACAGTGAGTCAGTACCACCCCCCCCCTTTCCCAGTTATACAGCTTAAACATTTTCTGTATTTCTCCATTTCTGTGTCTAATACCTCACTTGCACAGTAAAATCAAACACTTTCAGAGTGATTTGGTTTGACGTGTGAATTCAGTCCTGTTTCAGGACAGCAGGTGACAGATGGTGAGGCTCTTGCATGGCTTTGGGATGGGAGGCTCCCTGGCTACCATCAGTATGGAGCCCCAATTAGTGTCCACTCAATGTGTCCTCTTCATGGCCAGCTCCACCTGTAGGCAGGATAGGGAGCTGCTCAGGGCCCCCGAATTACCTGCTTTCTGGAGGAAGTGAAATGATCATCAATATTCTTGGCAGGGGGCCTCCCAAGGAAAGCTTTGCCTGGGCCACTGAAAAGGGAGAGCCTGTCATACCCTCCCTTCCCGTCTGTCTGTCTGCCTGTCTTTCTCGCTCTGTCTCTGTCTCTCTCCTCTTTCTCTCTCTCTCTGTCTCTGTCTGTATGACTGTCTCTCTCTCTGTCTCTGTCTGTATGACTGTCTCTCTCTCTGTCTCTGTCTGTATGACTGTCTCTCTCTCTGTCTCTGTCTGTATGACTGTCTCTCTCTCTGGCTCTCTCTCTGTCTCTGTCTGTATGACTGTCTCTCTCTCTGTCTCTGTCTGTATGACTGTCTCTCTCTCTGTCTCTGTCTGTATGACTGTCTCTCTCTCTG
>JAODJU010000036.1:12875708-12887140 GCA_026776725.1 Gnathonemus echidnorhynchus
GGGGGGGGGGACGAGTTCAGTGGACTTTGGGGGGGAGCATCCTGTGAAAGCTCCATGAGCCAACTCCGCCAATGCCCAAGTCGTGATTCGCGAGTCACTCGACACGTGGGAGTGTTTGGGCCGCTGAGATGGATGACGTGATCTCTGCAGGGCAGCCTACTGCCGCTTTGGGTGCTGGATATTGGGGCCGAATGCACAAAAGACAGGGCAAGAGTGTCATGAGCAGCTTTCTAAATGGGATTGGCACATTTCCTGTTGAATTAATTGTCTTGTAACAGTCCTCAGGGATCCCCAAGCTGTCCACATTCGCTCTTCTCCCAGTCACCAGCCTACCCACACCAGCTTTTTGGTGTTTTTCAGTGCTGGGAGGGAGCGATGTGGACTGTCTGGGGGTCCCCAGGACTGGACGAGAAACACTGATGCTGCAGGTGGCAGCATGTTGGGGTGACAGGGCACCTGGAGTGTGACACAGGGCACTTTTCTGGGACAAAAACATGGCATGATAGGACCACGTGGATCTTCAGCTGAAACTTCTGGACCTCTTTCTCAAGGGATTAAAAGTATTAAGCTCAGATCCTTCAAGGACAGGGCTGTCTTTTTTGGTGCCCTTCTTATTCAGTTACAATTAAATTAATTTGCCGTCCACAATTAGGCCGTCGTGTCGGCCTGCAGATGAACGCTTGATGTCTACACTTGCCTGCTGATTATGAAGGATGGTGAGGCTCCCTACTCGTGGTTTTGTGAATTTCATTTAGCGCGATAGATTTCTGCATGATTAAGCAGATCATCCTGTGGGTGGTGTGGATTTTCACGTCTCGTCCAGTGAAATACAATTAATACGCGCGCGCGTGTGTGTGTGTGTGTGTGTGTGTCCTACAATGTAATAAATACCTGTTATTTTGACATTGTGAGGACCATTTTTCAGGTCCCCACAAAGATCTGTGAATGCCAAAAGTCTCGTATTTTGTTTGGTTATGATTACAGTTAGGGCTGGGTAGGGGTTAAGGTTGTCATTTTGAGACTAGAGTCTCCCACAAAGATATGAGTGGAGTGTCCCCACAAAGATATAACTACAAACGTGTGTGTGAGAGAGAGAGAGTGACCATTGTGGCTGTATCGCAGTGACAATGTGGTGATGTGTTACATCTCACACTGTAAGCACCAAAGTGCTTCAGCTGGATTTAAACTTGCTCACTCATGCATGTTATATGCACTTGAGACGTCAAAATAGGTTCTAGCCCGGCACCAGAAGATCCTTGTGGTTTGGAAAAATCACGCCATCTTAATTCCTGAAACCAATCAGTCTAATTCCCTTATAACTGCAGCCCACACTGGACAGTCAGTTTAGTCTCTTGGAATGATACAGAGTTCCTTTTTAATTACAGTGTAAACTTACACTAGTGCTTGTTGATCATCTAGACAGTCACACACCCTATCATCACAGCACTGTGGTGGAAGAAATAAAAAATTATGCTGTCTGTTTTTAGAATTTTTATTTCCCACTTAGGTCATATATCTGCTTTGTGAAGCCGCCATTGAGTCTTTTTTGGGGTGACAGTGGGCTGTAGACCAGTCCCTGCTGGCTGTAATAGCCTATCTTAAGCAGTGATGAAGGTGAATATGAAGTTCATGGGGGGAGGGAAAGTAACCTTGGATCATCCAGGCTGAGCCAGTAACTTGGACCTTTGATCCTCCAGTTATACAACCCACCAGTTTAGTGTTTTTTGTTTCTTCGGGTGACCAATGGAGAACGACCTCGCAGCTCAAGAATTTGTTTTCACAGTGCTGTAATACGAGAGACTCAGCCAGCGTGTAAATACAGGGATTGTGTGTCACTCTTTACGTGCGCGTTTCTGTATGAGAACAAATGAATGAAATACAATGTTACTGTGTCTACTGAGCACACAATTGGTAGTGTGTCCTCATGCTGATCTCCTTAAAGCAAGACTACAATTACACCTTGTTAACGGAAATCAATTTGTATTGTTCTTGGGATGCTGAAGCATTGTGGGTAATAACTATACGTGTTTATATAAACACCTGCAGGTTGTAGCTTTGCTGAGATTCAGCTGCAGGAACCCAGAGTAACACGTCGGTTTGCACTCATGAATTGTTCTTCCTGCCGGACAGACAAGCCCGAAGTGAAGATCATTGTGGAGTTTCCCGAAGGCTTGACCAGAGAAGGAGAGAACCTTGAGCTAACCTGCAAAGCCAAAGGCAAACCTCAGTACGTCCGCTCTCAGTCGCCACAAATAAACACCCGCTTGCTCTCCTCTTTGGGAACGGCCCATAAGTTCAAAATCACAAGCAGATCACAAGCAGATCACCCAAGATCTACTCTGTCCCCGAGGCCGATGGTCAGATCCGTTTTGTACGTGGTCAGTGTCAGTAAGCAATGTAACATAGGCACTGTAAGTCATCTGGACCTAAAGCTTGTGTTAATCTAATATATACTGATGGGAAATGTTCCCCAAAGCAGCCTTGGCAGTAATGATGAGGTCGGCAGTATGGACTCAGCCGAGCAAATGCCCCCTGTGTTTTCGGTCTTCCAGGCCACAGCAGATTAACTGGGTGAAACTAGACGACGATGTTCCCTCGCATGCAGTAATAAAGGGCTCGGACCTGCTCATCGAGAACCTCAACAAGTCGTACAACGGCACGTACCGCTGCGTGGCCACCAACTCCGTGGGCGAGTCCTATGATGATTACATCCTCTACGTCTACGGTATGTAGGTCGGGGGCCCGGCTCCGGAAGAACGGGCCGCCGCTCCTCCTCCCGGTGTGTCAGAAATATTATATGATGTTGTTCTCCTAGTCTGACCCAAAGAGGTTTCCTACCTCGCGGGAGAACGCTGCCCCCCCTTTTGGCTCTGGATGTACTCTGACATCGCCTATTGTATTATAAAACCTCTGTAGGGATGGGTTGGCACTACTTCTTTAGCAAAGGATCAATAGATTGAAAAAAATCAATTTTTGCAAAGGTTATATTTCTGTGAGAACTGAAATACCTGAATAGGTGTTCTATAAAAGACTTCACAATGGATACAATAGAGGGACACACTTCAGCAAGGGCTTAAAACCACATTGGCCTTTCTTGTTCAAAATTAGCAAATGGAGATGTGTATGGACAAGATCATTGTCATGTTTTCTTTGACGGTAGATGAAACGCTGTCAACTAAAGGCACTGCTTCACCAAAGCCAATAGGGTTGTATTTTCTAAGATAGTACTGACCATTAGGAGAGCAGGGACAGGATTTAGGGGTAATTTAGGTGCAGAATGAGTGATGCGGCTGAGGACCAGGCAGGTTCTCATATGGATGAAATACCCACTAGGGGTCAACCTACTGCTGTAGTCCTGGCATGGATTAGAACCATTACTGAGGACGAGGTATGGATGAGATTGTTGTCATGGGTGAGTCTTGTCTTCCTGTCTTCCAAGTCCAGTTTTTGGATGGGGGCTCATAGCTGTTGTACTGGCTCCTTTGGGACTCATAGCTTATGTCCAGGTTTGGATGAGACTGATAGCTGAGGTCGCAGGACGCAGTAACGGAGAGCTTGTCTGAACTCTGTGACTTTGCTTGTCTATGTTTCCAGCTCTGATCCTGGCCTGCAGTGGGTCTGATTCAGCATGACCCTTCTGTTATCTGAGACCAGAGTTTTACTCGCTAACACTTCAACCCCAGCCTACCTGCTATAGATCTGCCCATCTTCCAAAATTCAGAGCATAACGTTCACCAGAATTCGGGAAATCCGAAAACTGTGCCATCAGCAACAACGCTAACCACAATTCTTCTGCGGAGAGCCGGCCAGTGAGCCGAGATCGGGGCCGTGATGGATGTGCCTGAGCGAGCTTGTGTCTGAGAATCAGCGCTCTCGCTGATGGAGCATGCTCCCTAATCTGGTTACGGTGGAAAAATGGATTCTTTGAGATGCATCTCAAAAGCAATTTACACACCCACGTTAAGAGCCCTGGAGTGGGACAGCGCCCGGCTCCGAGGAGCCTATAATGCATTTAGACTTGTCCTAACCTTATAAAAGTGGCCCTCAGTCCATCCTCAGTGTCTCGCCTTAACTAATGTCTCTTGCGAAATGGGAAGTTTTTGGGATTTCCTCCATCAGCGGTCGCTTGGAGCTTGGTCACTCGGCAGCAGACCATTGCTGTAGATGTTGTATGACAGAGAAGCTCACGTGGGCGTTTATGTAACTTCCTGTCTGTCTCCGGAGCTGTCCGCGCCAGCACCCCCTGCTAACCCGTCGTGATGACTCGTGGCAGCCTGCTTACTTTGCGCTTCTGCTTCTCCTCCTCACATGAATAATGTAGTCGTTCCTTGGGTCCCAAGGCGGCCTGCGCTCTCTGCCATAATCACAGAAAAGCCAGATTTCCTTTTAGGCGTCTGTGACAGGGTTCAGACTCGCCGGCGGGCCGCCACTGTATGGGAACAAGGATACCAGCAAACCCTAACCCCCGCGGTTTCGGTGAGGCCGTCCACATGTCCCGTGTGTTGACAGCTCTCCTTTTCTCTTTCGCTTTCGGCAAATTTGAGCACAGGTGCTTTCCGTCTCTCTCCCAGCCTTCGTCGGTGACTCATTCGGGTCACTTAAATCAATTCGGTGGAAGGAGAAAGTGTCTCCCTCTCTCTTTTTTGTATTAGGTTTTAACTGTAAAATCTCCGAGGTGTCTGTGTGCTGGCCTGTGCCCGGCCATATTCAATAAAGTGGCAGTGTCAGTCTATAGAAAAAATAAAAAGCATCCCCTTGCAGGCATACATTTCCATGGGGAGCTTGACAAACATTTGAAAGTCAAATTCCTCACGTTTTTTGATTTGCACTCCATCCCATGTATCTTTGTTTTTCAGGTTTCCCATAAGGGGATGTAGGAAGAGTCACTGTCGTTTCTGTCTGAGTTCACTTCAGAGCACCTGGACTCTGCAATATGTAGGGCTCCTTTATTCCCCAGACAAATTGTCTGCTCTGTCTATCCAATATCTTCCCCAGGATAAGTGACAGGACAGGCTGCCTTTGAAAATTAAGCTCACCCAGCCTCTCACGCATGGGTGTCACTTGAACTGCCCGAATAATACAGTGACCTTCCACTCTACTCACCCACTGTAGAGTCTTCTTTCCTTTCTGTTTTGCACTTGAGCTTATTATCTTAAACTGTTATTACACATTTTTCTGGTGAGATAGATGTGTTCACCTAGATTGCGTAGTGTGTTTTCATAGATCTCATTCCCTATTAGCTGACTTCACAGAGGGACTGTCTGAGCAGAGATTGGTCATCTGTTCTGTAAGTCATCACGGGCTGAGCTTTGATTGGCTGCTGTAGCACAAACAGCTGGGTCTCTGAATGTTCTGCCTGACGCAGATGCATTAAGTGGCACTAATCGTGGCATATGACCATAAATCATCTACTGGCCACTCGGGGGACAGACAGACAGACACACACACACACACAGAACCTGTAGGGATAATAAGAAGGGTTCACAAGGAGGTCCAATCCTCCATTAGCCTGCCCTGGAAATGTCCAGCCCTCGCTGTCCTCGGGGATGTCCCCAAACCCAGCTAGACGCAGATTTAATGAGCCTGCTCGTTAGAGTCCAAACAGTTGGATCGATTCACGATCAGTCCCCAGTAGACATCAGTAAGCTCCGAATCCTTCAAGAGGTCGTTGCTAATTTGTTTGTAGGAGCCTGTTGCAGCTTTCATGTATTTGGCCCTTCTTAAGCAGAACTTTCAGCTTCCTGCCAGCTGGGCAGGGCATGGCTGACATTTACACCGTATATGGGCCGAGTATATCACAGAATTTTAGCAATGTGTTGAGTATTTGGCCCAGTCAAAATTTAATAGTTGTTTATCACATAAATGTTGAATATTATTTTTATGCTTTAAATGCATATTTATTCTAATTTCTCTCAATGCAGGTGCAGGTGGTCTTCAGGCGGAGTATTTTAAGTACATTTATTTTCATTTTACTCTTTTTTTTCCCCCTATGGATTAATGTAAATGGCATTCATGCCGGTGCTCAAGTTTCACCCCACAGTCTAAAGACATGCAGTTAACTGATTTGCTGTCCCTAACTTGCCCATAGTCTATGTGCCCTGTGACGGACCGGCATCCTGTCCAGGGTGTCTCCACCTTGTGCCCTGTGATGGACCAGCATCCAGTCCAGGGTCTCTCCTGCCTTGTGCCCCGTGCTGCTTGGAATAGGCTGTAGGTCCACCCACGAATGACTAAGTTGTTGGAAGATGGTCGGATGGATGAATTTAAATTTTTTTAGTAAAAAATAAATACTAGCTTGACCCTTGTATGCCTTCCTAAAAACGTCCTGGAGTGGGATTTTTTTTGGCAGACTGTTTTTGGGAGTGCTGGACCCTCCTCCACTTTCTGTCCACTGGCAGGAGCAGTTTCATGCAATAGAAAGAGAGTAATTGACCTGACAGTCCTGTGCCGTGAATCACTGTAGTTTACGACAGCTAGCAACTTTCCTGTGACAACTTATGATCTATGTGAGAGCTTTATCAGCATTGTCCTCATACAGATCTGCTGGAGCCTCCCAGCGTCAGAGCGCCATGCGGCCACTCAGCGCTGCAGGAGTAACACACAGTTGTCATTTAGGCTTTATTTCTCGCATTTGAGTTGATATTATCATGCCGGGGATTTTCAGCCTTTATAAACTAGGGGCTCCCAAATGAAGGCAGACCAGCGCTGGCCCCACCCCCCACACCACCACTAAAGACTGATCACACAAAAGAATAAATAACTAAGAGCTCAGGAATTTAAACAGGGGGAGATAATAGTTTATTAGTCCCCCCTTAATACTTTTTGTGTTGCCTAAACCAGTTGATAATACTGCCATTTATGGAGAATCTCTGTCCCCCCCCCACCCCCATTTTCTCTGGGGACTACACAGCGCTGCATTACACTCTTTAAAGTGAGCTCCATGCTTCTTACAACACCGAACATACCTGTGCCGACCTCAGCCTCCTCACCCCCTACGGTGTCCTACTACGACTTTCCCTCGAGTGCTGAGGCCCAGCTGGGAAATAGGAATAATTAGTGATATTAGTAAAATAAAAAAAAAAACATCTTAACATGACGAGAGCACCTTCATATATATTTTTGTGTTCATTGCAGTTTTTTAACATTTAGAGTTATTCCATTTTGAAAGTACCTGAGAAGGTCACGTCTTAAATTAGTGCTGCATTTAATATGCGTTTTTCTGTAGTGCAAAATCATAGTGAGGAGAAGCTGGCCACCCTCTGGAGGTGTTAGCCAGGTCAGATTGCAGCAGTTGCTTTCACAGGGAGCAGGGAGCCTTCAGTCTGCCACCTCTGCTGCTGATGTCACCCCCCACTACCGCCCTGCCACAGCGTGGCAGGCACACACACCCACGTTCCTCACGCCTCGCGAGGCAGGCCGCGGTCTACCCCATGCCATCCCGTCCAGCCTGTTTCTGGTGCGAACTCTCCTCTCCTTTCCGGTCCACTCTGAATGCCGCGCGTTGGCTCTGGACTGCTCGGGCTTCCGGTTTCCCACGGACCGGTTGCTCGGCAGTCAGTCCCGCAGCATTGTTCCATCGTGGGGGGGGGGCAGTACCACATGCCGCATGCCACAATGCTCCTAGCAGCAGGCCCTTCCCTGCTGGCCGCCACTCACCCCCCAACGCGGGGGGCCGTGGGACCCGACCTCGCCTTCATTGTTCAGTAGGAGAAATACGGCCACTGTTACAGAATCTTCCGCCTGCCCGTGGAATGGGTTTCGCTGTCAGGATTCAGGCGTGGGGACAGCCTAGTCTGCACGGTTTCACATTCGTATGGCCAGATTTAAAGAACATATTTTAGTTAGTAGTCTAGTGGGCTCTGGTTGGTGTTACTGTGCAGTGTTCTGGCAGTCAGGCTGAGTCACAGAGATGTTCTTGTGGGACCTCGAAATCTGGCTGTTATGGTGTGACTCTGGTAGTGACTGTACGTGTGACCGACCCAAATACCCACTGACACCTGGGAAGTAGAGCAAAGATCACCAGTATTCTCACAGGAAGGCGGGGGGCAGGGTTTGGCCTCAAACACTTGAAGGCTTGTCTAGGCTGTGCCCTGGGGGGGCTGCACCCTCAACACTGACACTCAGATCGCAGTTATGCGCAGCCTTCAGCTCTCCAAGCACACTGTCCTTCAGCATCATCTTACTGTGACTTTTTGTGAATATGTGACTTTTTGATATGAATTAAATCTCTATCTGCTTTCAGTCTCAGGCATTATGCTGGGATCTTATCAAGAGTCCATAAAGAAATGTGCTTACTGCCAGTAATCTTTAATGGTTATTGACTAGTTACTGCGGTGTTGGTCGTCCAGCAGCGTGAAACAGGAACGGCCATTGCATTCTGAGCTCGTTTCTCTTGTTCTTGAAATGAGTGTCAGTGAGTTTCGTTGACTGAAGTCAGTGAGCTGTTTTCCAGACAGTTATCATTCCTGGGAAGGATGGAAGATTGAGGAGCTTCTGTTCACCTACATTTTCCATACATAACATTTTTCCATACATCACAGTAACATCGCTCCATGTGCATCAGCATTTCCTTCTCATCCATGCTCCCCATCCTGCTGTACAGCTGCTTTTCTTCTGCTTATTTTCCTCATTTTTGTTGTGTCATCAGTGTTTTTATTTCTCCATCCAGATGTTCTCACCACCACCTCTGTTCCCACTTCCAAGACTCCTGTCCCAGATGGAAGCCGAGGTATGGTAGCACTGTGTGTGTGTGTGTGTGTGTGTGTGTGTGTGAGAGAGAGTGGGTATACCTTACCTTATGGGGACACAATGTCCCCACAACGTGATGAATACCCATTTTTTTTCCCTTATGGGGACCAAACCTGTGACTGTAATGAAAAAACTATAAATGTATCTTCTATTTTGTTTGGTTAATTATGGTTAGGGCTGGGAATGGGTTACGGTTGTCATAACTAGCGTTAGCATTTTTCCAGTAGAAATGAATGAGTGGTCCCCATAAAGATATGTTTACCCAACATGTGTGTGTGTGTGTGTTTGTGTATGTGTGTGTATGTCTGTGTCTGTGTGTGTGGGGGTTTGCATATATACATTGCGGGAACATTAATATGATAAAAACTTGCTATTTTGATGTTGTGGGGACCATTTTTTTTGTCCCCACAAGGGGAAGCTCAATTTTATAAAGATTTATGACTGCAATCAAAAAACTAAAATTGTCAAAAGGCTTGTATTTTATTTGGTTACTTATGGTAAAGGTTAGGGCTGGGTAGGGGTTAAGGTTTTCCTGTGGCAGTTTTCCATTGTAAATTACTCGAGCTGACATGGTCCTGCTTACTAGCAGGGTCAAAAGCATGACCAAACTGTGCTGGTTGCATTACCACCGTCTGATTGGTCTAAATGCACGGAGATTCTGAACACAGATTATCCATCCATCCATCCATCCATCCATCCATTTTCTGAAATCGCTTGTCCTTAGGGTCACGGGGGGTCAGGGGCCTATCCCAGATGCATGTATTATCTGAAGGAAAAAGCTTTTATTCTATATATTATTCATTGCTCAAAACTCAGAACTTAAGAACTTCTAACCTTCTATTAATAAGTATTATAGAACAGCTGAATGGAATAGATTCGTAATGCAAATTTACACAAGAGAATGCTAATTATGGTAGCGTTTCATGCTTGTATCACAGACATGCTAGTGGAAATTAGCATACAGTAAAATAAATAATAATTGCACATAGTAAATCATGATGTATGCCATGTGAACAGTAAATAAGCTTTTCTTTGGTATTACGTCACTGTCACTCTCCAAATTTGAAAATGCCAGTACTGAGCTGAGCTTGTTATGATGGAAAACTGAAGCAAGCTGGATCCGTGCAGTAATTAGTCTCTTTTCGAGGTACGAGTCGGGTAGGGGTTGGTTCCTGTATACCAGTGGAAAAGTGAATTAGGGCTTTTCCCATAAAGACTAAAGGACAATCCCTACAAACATATAAATGCAAACATGTGGTGCATGTGTGTGTCAGAGAAGGTCTCAGTTTGATTGTGTGAGTTTTTCTGGAGTATGTATTCCTCTCTATTACCAATATCTGTTAAGGGGATATAATCTCAAGGTAGGTGTTCTCATTTTGATAGCCCAGATACTTTTTCAGCTCCCTGTGATAAGGTCCTTGTTCTTATAGTGATAGTCCAGGTACAGTGTCAGCCCTTTGTGATAAGCTTCCCTGTTCTTATAGTTATAGCCCAGGTACAGTGACAACCCTCTGTGATAAGAACCTTGTTCTTACAGTGATAGCCCGGGTACACTGTGAACCCTCTGTGGTAAGGTTCCTGTTCTTACACGATAGCCCAGGTACATTTTCAGCTCTCTGTGATAAAATCCCTGTTCTTATAGTGGTAGCCCAGGTATAGTGTCAACAGTCTGTGATAAGGTTCCTATTCTTACATTGATAACCCAGGAACAGTGTCAGTCCTCTGTGATAAGATCCCTGTTCTTACAGTGATAGTCCAGTTATTTTTTTGTTATGTTTAGTTGTGAAACAGCGGCCTAAACAATGTCAGTCTTATTTTAAATGATGAAATCTTTACTGTTGAAGAGATATTTTAGAATCTCTTAAATCGCATACTTTCACAATGTGACTATGGCAGGGGTGGGCAGTCTTATCCACAACAGGCCGCTGTGTTTGCAGGTTTTCGCTGCAACTCCCTAATTAGATTACTAATTAGAGGACTGACTGGCTGAAGAGTCCCCACACCTGGGTTTGAACAGCTGACCTACAGGTTCTCCCAAAAACCTGCATACACACTGGCCCTTTGCGGATAAGGCTGTCCACCCCTGCACTATAGCATGTGTGCACAACGCAATGTCATGATATACATTGCTCCCTGCTCCTGCCCCCTCCTGCCATCAGGGCATTTTCTGCCCCCCCGACACCACTGATTTTCATGGACTGTTTGTATTACAGATCTCACTTCTAAGCCCATCTCCATTCCTCTCAGTTTTATCAGGATGAGCAGTCATTCTCTACCCATCCTGTGGCCAGGGTCTGTGTTGTACCTTTGAGCTTCCTGTTTGTCTGTTTGAGGGAAGACGCAGGCATTTCTATGGAAGCCACACCCCTCACCCAACTGCTGTCGACAATATAGTCCCATTGGTTTTACTCTCCGATACCAACTAGTATGCATAATGCTAACCTCTTCATTTCTAGATCTTTATCCCAGTACTCCCCAGTCTGTCCCTTGAACCTCTTTCTTTTCATTCTTCTATAATAATAATAATAATAACAATAATTATTATTATTATTTAATCATCCCATGATAATTTCCTTCTTTATGTGTATTTAATGCCTGTGTTATGCTTCAGTCCCCAGTCACACTCAGACCTTCCCTTCCAAACTCATCCCCCCCCCCCCCCCCCCCCCCCCCCCCCCCCCCCC
>JAODJU010000036.1:12893495-12908402 GCA_026776725.1 Gnathonemus echidnorhynchus
TGCAGTGTCCATGAGAGTGTGAGTTGTGCAGTGTCCATGAGAGTGTGAGTTGTGCAGTGTCCATGAGAGTGTGAGTTATGCAGTGTCCATGAGAGTGTGAGTTGTGCAGTGTCCATGAGAGTGTGAGTTGTGCAGTGTCTGACAGAGTCCTGAGTATGAGTGCATTGTGCAGTGTCTGTGAGAGCTCTGAGTATGAGTTACGTAGTGTTAGTGAGAGCCCTAAATGTGTTCCGCAGTATCTGTGAGAGCTCTAAATTTTTCATGTGTGGTTAATCTAAGACACTTGAACCAATATTGCATATATAGCCATGTGGGTTAACACAGCATGTTCAGCCCAAGTCGTACTACAGCACACGTAATGTGTGTCTACGTGAAATACTATAGCATGGTCAACCTGTGTTATGTGAAATACTACAGCACACTCAGTGTGTAGCTGTGTGAAATACTACAGCACACTCAGTGTGAGGCTGTGTGCAATACTACAGTACATACAACGTGTGTCTGTATGAAATTCTACAGCACGCTTGATGTGTGACTGTGTGAAATACTACAGCACACTTGATGTGTGACTGTGTGAAATACCACAGCACGCTTGATGTGTGGCTGCGTGAAATACTACAGCACATGCAACGTGTGTCTGTGTGAATTACTATAGCATACTCAACCTGTTATGTGAAATACTACAGCACACTCAGTGTGTGGCTGTGTGAAATACTGGAGCGAGCACAATACGTGGCTGTGTGAAGTACTACGGCACGCTCAGTGTGTGGCTGTGTGAAATACTTGAGCGAGCTCAATACGTGGCTGTGTGAAGTATTACAGCACACGCAACGTGTGTCTGCTTGAAATACTATAACACACTCAACCTGTGCTGTTTGAGATACTACAGCATGCTCGATGTGTAGCTGTGTGAAATACTACAGCACGCTCAACCAGCTACCCAACATCAACAGTCCAGAACAGTGTAAATTTCAGTTTAAATATGTGTGATGAAAATTGCTATTACTAGAAGGCTCGCGGCCACCTGTGGAAGTCCCACGCAGGCACAGTGTGTCCTGAGTGCAGCTACAAGGCTGAGTGCCCCCTGCCTTTGTAAGGCTTTTTGGGGGCGCTTCCATGTCCCTGATGTTTCAAGGCTGCTCTTTCAGCATTTTGGAAAGGCTCCTTTGGTATTAAATATGTCACACCGCTTGCATGCAGACACACATCTTTGTGTTGCCGTATTGCCTGCCGCGATAAAGTCTTTTATTTCCACAGAGTGAATCACTCACTCTTTTGGGGCTTTTTCATCCACGGATAAGTGTTTTCCTTTTACCCTTTTTGTGTAGCCTAGCAACAGGCAAAGGTTCAAGGCAGGAGTGGGCCTTACTGTACGGAGGCGTGGGTTTGCTGCACACTGCCGCCTGCACTGGGGCACTGCCGGCCCTTCGGCCACGTCTCTCATGTTGTTTTCCTTTTCTTCTCAAAGCTTTTCAGCTCCTGAAAAGTAGCGTCCGTATGTGGGCGCTCCCGCTGTGTCCATCACCCCCCCCCCAGCTAACCCAAGGCTCTCTCTGCTGTCCCTGGCTGATTCCAGTTCTGTCACCTGCTGGACGGCAACGGCGTGATCCAGATGGGCTTCCTTAATCTGCGTTGTCACGTGCCGGTCTTTTTGCCGTATCTGTGATTCTACAGCGTAACCCCCTCTTTGCTCTCATGCGGGGGAGGGGGGGGGGCAAATTAAACAGCTGTTCCTCCTCTCCTGTTAGCAGAGGCCTCTGATTAGCAGGGAGAGCTTGATTTCACCCTCCATTCCTTCGTTCGGTTGTAGCCACTGAAGAGCCAGTTGGCCGTGACCCTCTGGCAATGGACACTGCAGATCATAATGCATTTTCCTGTCAGTGAGTGGGGGGGGGGTTTAAGCAGGTTTTTCATCCAGTCTTTTCAGAAGGATGATGTGACTGCAATCAAAAAACAAAACTGCCAAAAGACTTGTATTTTGTTTGAGTTACTTATGATTAAGGTCAGGGCTGGGTAGGAGTTAAGGTTAGTCATTGTTGGGACTAGGGATTTACCAATAGAAATGAATGGACAGTCCCCACAAAGATATGAATGCAGGTCTGTGTGTGTGTGTGTGCGTGTGAGTGTGTGTATGTGTGTGTGTGTTATATGTGTCTCACAGGCTTCAAATGAAGACAGGAATACCATTTCGTACTGCCGTGGGAAGAGTCACGATGATCTGTGGGTTGCGTCACTGCATTTTGGGTAGATATATAATTGTTTTACAGATGTCTGTCTGAAGACGGGAATATTCGAACACAGAGTTCTGGAAGTGAAGATTCTGTATGTTCCTGAGAACCAAACCGATGACTGATCGCTAATGTGACACCTGTCCGACATCGCAGTGTCGGAACGCCACAGTCGGGTCGTGAATGATGTGCGTGTGATAGCGGCAGGCTGGACCCTGCACAGATCCAGGATTCTGGGACCGCTGCGGCCGTCTGCTTCGCACGCCCGGGGCTCCTCACCCTCCGGAGCGTCACCATGGCGATACCGCAGCCTGCCAAGGCCCGGGGAAGCTGCCATGCTCGCTCTCAGAGGCTGCCGTTCGATTGGCTCCGGAAAGTGATGTGGGCCGCGTGCCACTCCGGGAGTCTCATACATTCGCCTCAGTGTTTACAAACAATGGTCACGTGCATTAACCACAAGCTTTAAAAAAGCCCTATAGATTAGCAGTGGCAGCGCTGAAGGATCTGCTATTCAGAGGCCTTTCCAAATTAACCTGGTGACCTTTGACCGTATTAACCCTAAGCCGTCGCCTGAGACCCACCAACCGTTACTCTCTCTGTGGCTGCGTCAGTTCCCACGTGGTGCAGTACCCGTGACAGATGTCTGCATTAAAGTGGGGGTATCTCACAGAGCAGTATCTCCTCCAAGGCCTCAACGGGCTAACTGGGGTTATACGGCTTTGCGATACCCCCCTGCCCCACCGCTCAGAAACCCCAAGTGGCTATGCAGCAAGAGACAGCCGGCTAACAGACATTTTCCAGTTTTGTGAAATACTCTCTTAAAGCCCACAGATCATCAGCCTATAGAAACATTTTCTGCAGTTATGGGAGAGCTTTGAAATGCTGCGATTTTTGTGTCGTGACATCAGGCAGACAAAGAAACATGGATTGTCATAGTATTCAGCTAGTTTTGTGGTGTTATAGCCGTGGTAACTTCTGTTAGGTAATTATGGCATCACTTTTCTCTGTATGGCTTTCTTTGAGCTGCTCTGACCTCTACAGGCTAAGGTCTTGTGCCAGCCATCCTGACAGTACAATTTGAGCTGGATCTATTTTCCCCCAACAAAACCGCTTATTGTCAGAGGTTCTGTGTGTGTGTTTCTTTTGCTTTGTATGCGTGATGCAACTGAGGGTCCATCCGAGTGACCTTCATCTGGCCTTCTCCGTATTGGCTGATGACCGCGGTCAGTACTGTGGAGACATTTCAGCGGCTGCTTTCAAAACGAGAACCAGCACGATCTTCCAGCTCTCTGTGATCACAGTTTCAGGACCTTACATCTTTGAAACACCATTACCTCTTTCCATTGAGTGCTCTTGACCTTGGTAAACATCTCTGTGATGTCTTCTGCCTGGGGGGTGGACCATCTCATCGCAAAGAGGGGATTTAAAATTTGGGTCACATTCATTTCATACCTCTGCATAGAAATTTGACCTTTTCGATTCTGAGCAGGACAAGCAGGATTACGTTAGGCACAGTGATTTAGGAAATCCATCGTATGTGATTTCTTTTCTTTAACCCACATATTTCTTAGCCACATGGCTGAGAAATTAATCTTCAGATATGTGGGATTCTCATCCGTGAGTCTGTTTTCTTGCCGTTTCTCTTGGCTGGAGGAATTACTTCTCAATTATTTTCTGAGGGGATCCTGATCCTTTCTCCACGTTGTCCGGCCATTGTTGTGACAGTGTTCTTTCTCGCAGGTTGGCGGCGGACATAGTCTGAGGCAGTGCAGGGTGGTGATTATACACGGGCGTCGTCGCACGCACGCACACAGGGCCGTGATTTGACGTGTGGCAGCACTTGGAGCTGTGTGGGCCACAGTGATAGTTCGGAAGCTGCCCCACGCGCTGCTCTCCATCCCTGTGACACCCTTAATGCCGGTGACACAAGTCAGGGCTGGTGGGGGTGTGTGGCACTGTGTGAGGACGCCTAATCAGTGAGGTCCCACCCTTTACTGAGATAAACACGCTGGCTGTGCGCGGATAAGCCGTCTTGGAAGCTAGCTGCATCGGGGGGCTGGAGGGCTATGCCAGGATCCTGCACACACAGCTGTGTCTCCTGCCTACGATGCGGTCGAGGTGGCTGGCTCCTGCACCGGGACACGGAGATCCAGCCGGTGGGCACCGTCACAGGGAGGCCCCGAGTATCACACCCGTGCAGCCACGTCCAGGAGAAAGGCTGCCAAATGAAGGGCCCCCGTGTGACGCGTGTAATGGAGCGGCGGGGTGATTCGGAGCGGCTGACGGGCCCTTTAGAATGTTACCGAGGCTGTATTAGCGCTATCTTCAAGCCGCAAGCCAGCGCAGGGTGAATACCACAGCGCGTCAAACTTAAAAGGGCTCCTTTCAAGCGGCGCATAAGAGCAGGGGCTTCTGGGTGAGCGGAGGTTTTGGAGGGGGGTGCACAAGCCTCTTTCTTCTTTTCTTTGTGACGAGTTAGAAACGGGGGCTTGCTGAAAAGAGCAGATAGCAGGGGTTTATAACAGCACTCGCAGGTCATGTGACCACAGTCTACTGACTGCCCGAGATCACAGGACACACTGTGCGACAGGAGCAGGCCGTGTGACCGCAGTGGGTCGACAGCCCCGGGTCACATGACCAAACTCTGCTGACAGCATGGCTTCACGGGTCTGTGGTGTTTGACAGGAGCAGGTCACGTGACCATGTGGAGTAGACAGCACCAGGTCACGGGATTGCTGCAGGACAGCTCCAACAGCAATGACAAAAACCTCAGAGAATGAGGCTGTTCCTGGGTACAGAGACTCCTCCGCAGTCTGACACTGCGTTCACCACTATCCGTCGCCGAGCCATCTGTGTCGCTGTCACTCCCATGCCGATGGACATCTTGGGTCGCTGTCGGCAAGCGGACTCTCCTGTGCCAAGCTGAGCACACCGAAATCTTTGGAGACGATTAAATTTTTAGCCAAGAGGATAAGTCAAACAGCACAACATTTAAATGAGCTGTCACTGCTGCATGCCTCTGCAGGAGCCCTGTGGCTGAGGATGGCCAGTCGTCTGCTGGGGGCCGGTCTTGGACGGGTAGGCTTGTGGGGGATTATTCCCGATTTCACAGCCCAGAGGGAATCAGACAGTAGTGGGGCAGGATGCCACGGCCTGCCCCTCTCTCCGCGTCAGCCCTCTCAGGACCCAGATTATCCCCGAAGCTCGCCTCCACCTCTCCGGCGCTCAGATGCATCTTGGGTAGAGTGTTTTGTCTGGACTGATTGACATTTGGGAGGACTGTCTCAAGCACGAGAAAATTACATGGCAAGGCTCATTATCTGTGCATTTTTTCTATAATAATTGGTAGAATAGAGACAGGGAGGCAAATGAAAGTGTGGGTGAGTGGGAGGTAGCCCGGACGCCCAGACGCAAAGCATCCAAATAGGCCTTGCATACTAAAATCCTGGCATACATGGGAGAGGTGCTGTAGTAATAAAGGAAATTCCCACAGATGCCCTCAGAACCCACAGAAATGTAGTATCTTCCTAATAAAAATTCTTGAGGAAGAACTCTTTCTAAAGGGTAACATTTGTATTGGCAATGTTCATAAGACATATTCACGATATTCACTTTGTAACACCATTCATGATGCTCTTTGTAATAATGGACTGTGTGCTTCTGTGCTGTGGAGGAGAGATCATAGGACAGTAGAATACCCTGTCGCTCCACATGCTGCCCGTTCTACCTGAGGATGTTGTTTCTCAGCCAGCAGGAGGAGATTAACAGTGTCGTTAATTAGCTCATATGAGAGGTACCTTTCTGGAGTTCCAGACAAAACTAATCCAACCTGTTTACCCAGCATGCTGAGTGTAGGCTGATCACCTGACCGAGCAAAGCCTTTTGGCCTGTAAATATGGAGACTCTGAGGCATTGATGTTCGCCGAGCAGGGAAGGGCGATACAGTTGCCATGACGAAGGGACAGCAAGGGGTAATAAAAGGCGGATTTGACGTTAACCCTGTGAGTCATCACTCCTCCGTTCCCTCTCTAGCTCAGGCTGATTTGTCTACGGCCTTTTATTTTCCGGGAAGACGGCTCAGCGTTAGATCCTGGCAAACTCCATAAAGGCCGAGCGCATCGGGGAAGCCCACGAGATCTTTTGTAAACCTGCAGTCGTTAACTCGGAGGGCCTCCATTAGAAACACGCCGGCAGCCATGTTCGCACGTCGCGGAAGGTTTTTATTTAGAGAATTGCAGCACTTCATCGATCCGAATGCGGTGACATTTGGAAACCAGGTGTTTTTTGCTCTGTAGAAGCAGAACATGGTCAAGCTAACATCCCAGGATCCTATTTAAGTGCAATTCACTGGTGCTGTCACCCGCAACTGACGCTCCTGCCGGTGCTTTTTTCCGGCCTAAGACAGAAAGTTAGGAATTAATCACGTTCCTTTATTCTAACATTGCCATTCACATAATGACCTATGGCTGCGAGGGATGATCAAAGGAAAATAATACACTTTTTGACGGGCTGGAAATAAGGTTGCGCCTGTTATTTCTCTGACAGGGAGATGGGTCTCTGAGGGACCAGCTCCAGCCCTTCATGATGTTCAGTGTCAGTTTTTCAAAATTCATTTTTTTCCCCCCCTCAGTGTTTAATTAGTTTTTACAGCAAGGTCATCTGGCTCCATTGCTTTCTTTGGGTTAATTTCATGAAAGCAGCCCACACGTTTAATGGGAAGCCAGCTCCGTCAGCGTTCTCTCTTCTTTTATGTATTCAAGCCGCTTCCGTCACACTCGGTCTGCCGCTCTAAACTCCGGTCTCGGCCTGCGTTTTTACGTATTCTGTCCACCTTCCCTTCCTCGAGAGCACGTCTGCTTCAAGTTCCCAACTGCTTAATTGCTCTGGCTCTGAATGATCTCCTTCCTCTCCATTCTGTTCTGCTTTGAAAGCGGTGCTGGTCATTCTCTCTCAAAGCCTGCTTCCCTTGACATCTGCTGTTGCCTTCTCTTTACAGGTAAGCCACTTCACTCCCCTAGTGTGATATTTTTTTTTTCTTGCCCAGACAAAGATGCCACCACCTCTAGTATTCAGGCTGGTACCTGGCTCACATCCCCAGATGGAGCTGCTGATGAGGACAATGATGAAAGTTATAATAATGAACTGATAAATAATAGAATAATTAATTATAATAAATAGCTAAATTGATCATAACTAGCCAAACATTATTAGAAAATGTACTAATTAATATAAATAACATAATAATCAAACTTGCAGAAACACACAGCAGACATCATAAAGGGTGGCAAAGTGTCGCTCACTGGAATGGGAATTTGTGCCTGTGACTGGAAGCTCACTGGTTTGACTCCTGTCCCCAGCAGAATAGTCAAATATCCACTGGGCTCTTGAGTAAAGGCCTTTAACCTTCCAAATGTTCCAGGGCTGTGTCAGCAATGTGCGTTTGCAGCCCCATACAGCTCCCTGCTTCTGCACTTCCCGATTTTACCCGTCCCCAGGTGGAGGGCCGCAGATTTTGGGATGTCGATGTATCGCTGACTAATTAATGCTGTAGGAGATCCTGGGGAGAAGGTGGACCACAGGAGAGGTGTCGCCCGTGAACATGGGTAAAGAATCGCTTCACCGAAAATGGGACATTAAGAAAATCAATTTCCAATTCTACGCAGTGGAACTCTTTATGGATTTAGTGCGAGTTTCCGGATTCTCCTCCTTTCTCATATTAGACACATGGCAGGTTCAGTGCGAGGCCATTGGCTCCCGCGTCCCGCTTTAACTTCCCCACAGATCAGGGTAGATCACTGGAGGATAAAAACACCCCCCCCCCCTCCTGGCGCACACGGGACAGGAAATGCAGCCGTCATGCCTTATAACAAAATATCGCGTCGAGTATCACCGAGCCGTTATTTAGAGATCAATAACTGACAGCACAGCTGCTCCTGCGCGTCACCGTCGTTCGAGACGTTAACGGCTAAAGATTCTCATCAAGGAACCGTACTGTAAGCATTTCCTTTAAAATGCTGAAAGGCAAGCTGGGAAGAAAAAAGGGTAACAGACCAGCGAGAGAGGATTGTAATTGTTCACCAGGGGATACCATCTGATGCTGAATGTGTTTCATTTGAGGAAGTTATTAGAACTTGGCAGCCGACGCCTTAGTGATGGTTAGAAACAACAGCGGCCTTATCCCGAGGAAATGAAGTAATTGACTTTGAGAGCAAGATGAAGCAGACGAGCTAGCTCACTTAAGGCGCAGAACAGGGAAGCAGCGCTTCTGCATTCTTCAGCTGGGACTTGGAAAGGAGGATCCCTTCACAGGCAAACAAGCTGAGGGAGCGGTGAGGCTTCAGACGGCCAAACTGGCACTTCGTCAAAAGGTTCCCGTCCAGATACTGTAATTCCTTGCTCATCTTGTATGTCCTTTCATCAGCACAAATTAGCATACGCTCAGGCACGCTGTCACACAACTCCTCGTGGAGACGGACCGTAGCGAGGATCTTTCTGATGTTGGGGCAGCTCTGCTTTAGGTGAAAGGAACAGAAGAGGTTTTTTTTTTTTTCCCCCTGCTAACCATAAAAGCTGATGTGTGAAATGTGAAACTCCTTAGCAGATTCATAGCCAGGATATCTTCTACTTCCCGAGCTACGTTGAAAGAAGGGGAACGTGGAGAGTCGTGAGCGTTTTAGAGCAGCCTGCTGTCTTCTGGCATTCCCAGGTGTCCCCAGCGCACGATCTGGGTCACGATGAAGTGACGGTGAGGAAATTACCAGGCAGGACATTGCTGTGGGAGACCATGGTTGGCCTGCTTGTCTCCACTAGGTTCCTATGCTCCACAGTTAACAACTCCATGAAGGGTTCCATCAAAAACCTACTGCAAGGAACTTAATCCAGAATCCACACAGGAGACCCAAAACGAAAGGGAACTGAATGCAGATTCTCCCAGTGCTACGAGCCAGTTCACTTGTGGGTCTGGATGCACAGTGTGCTGCCATATTGCTCAAATCCCAAAGCCTGGGGGCTTTCAGAGACTTTTAACTGATTCTTCTCCCCATCTTTAGCTCTTTGAAGCAAATGTCACATGGATTTCTCCCTCACTTTTTATTGTTCCTAAATTGAAAAGTAGATTCTTTGAGATGCCTATTGTCTTTAGTTTATAATTCCCCTGCACGCTCTTTAAACCAGCAGGGGCTTAACAGATTCACGGGTCGAGTTGGAGACTTTTAAGGCTGGTTTTGAAGACTTTAAACTCGCCGATTCGAATCTAGACACATCCGTGCCTGTATACTGTGCTTCTGACAGATAAGAAAGGGAAGCGGGAAGAGACCTTTGTTATCACGTGGACGTCTTTCAGATCTCCGTATGGGAGCCGAGGCCTTGCACTCAGATGATAACAATAATGACAGCTGACGAGATCTGTGCCCCAAGTTGTTGTGAACGCAAAGCTAAATGATTGTGTACCAAAGCCACTTCGACGTAGTATTTAATTATTTTGATGTATTAAAATGGGCACATTGAACATCAAAATGTTGATGTTAATATAATACTTCTTGCACGTCAAAGGAATTTAGAACATGTCAATTTAGGCCTCAAACACTATTTCACATTCAGTTATTCTTTTGATGGAGTTTTTGTTGGAATGTGTTTGATTATGAATGACATTCGGCGGGATGACATTTAGTTCAAGGTCCTCCAGGAATCTCTGTTTGAAAGGTGAACGACGAGCACAATGGCTGAGGCAGTGTTTGTGACTGATTTGTGGTGGTGTTTGGACAATCATGCTGCGGCAGGATGCGTGAGTGACTTGTGGTTGTGTTCAGAGGGCTGTGCTGTGACTGGATGTGTGATTAACTCGTGGTTGTGTTTGGCCAGTCATGTCGTGGCAGAATGTGCAAGTGTCTTATGGTTGTGTTCAGAGGGCTGTGCTCTGGCTGGATGTGTGATGAACTTGTGGTTGTGTTTGGCCAATCATGCCGTGGCAGGATGCAAGATTAACATGTGGTTGTGTTTCAGGTCATCATGCTGTGGCAGATTTTGGTGATTTTGGCTGGTTTTATGCTTTTGTTTGTACCCCAATCCCCTTATACATCATAGTCTGTCAGATCTGGCCTTTGACAGTGCATTGCTAATATGAAATCCTGATGGAGCCTGTATCCGTATTCATTTTGCTTTAGAGAACTGTCTCGTTTCTTGCCTTCCCCTCATCTCCCATCAAAAACAGGTCATGTCGACGGGAGATGAGCACCACGGAGATAAACATATTCTTTATGCAGAATGGGACCACCACCTCTCTTGGCTCTCTAACACTCTCTAACGTCACTTATCATGGAAACCTCCGCTTGATCAATAAGTTTCAAATATGATTAGGGTCTGGAGTTTTAAAGCTCTGCTCACAATTGGTGCTGGAGATATAAATCTTTCGTTTAAATGGAGTCTGTTTCTCAGTTCTAGACCAGTCAGACAAATGTATATTTTTTTTCCTTCCTCCTGCCTGCCCGCTTTTACTTGGAGACAGTGTACAGCGGCTGATTTATAGTCTGAGATGGAAGCTAAGAACCTTCCGGTATAACTCCACAAATCATGGCCGTGCACGAATATTTTACGGTTTGAGGCCCCGCTCTGTTTAAGTTTCAGGGTATGCCCCGTACATCACTTTAATGGAACTGTCATGGGCAAGATTCCACTAGGAAACCCAAGGGACTCTTACCACAGGTACCCAATGGGAGATTGGAAATACACACTAAGCACAATACAAATCCCCCATTCCTACGTAAAGGGGAGACTGTTTAGCTGTGGATCCAAGATGGTATAAGAGAGTTTGATATTGAAGGGGACACAGCTTAATAACTTAAATGCAGAGGTTTATTTTTGGGGGGTTTTAAAAGCCAAATTAAAAACAGAGGGGTACACGCTTCCCCCATCCCCTCATGTTCCTACACCTGTGTTGATCCCTTTAATGGCGGCTTGGCCGAATCGTATGAGAACGACCTGTTTTGCTTGATTATCGGCCTGGCAGGAGTCATACGTACTCAGTCTGAATGCCATTCATCATTCATGGCACGTTTCCGTTTCTTGTTGAGATGGTCATCAAGCGGTCGGGGTCATTTAAACGTGTGAACGGTGATCTGAAGCGAAGCGGTTAAGCACCATGAAGGTTGCTGGGTCTGCTCCCATTAAAGGCTCTGGGGCAGCGTTGTGCCACCATGCTACAGAGCACCATCCGGCTGTACAAGCTGATATAACACAAAAGCAGCTTTACGAGCGGATAATGAGCCTATAATGTAAAAGTAGCACAATATCGCAGCAGGTGCTATGCTCAGCGCTGCCATTGTCTTTCAGCCAACAGCTCAATATTCATAAGCAGGACAAAATGCATAATAATACATCAAGAATGTTTTACTCCCAATAAAATGGAAGAGCAGTTCATATAAAGGAAAAGCAATAGTCTGGCTTTAATGCAAGCACAGACAAATTAAATAGGTGGGAAATTATCTTGGATTGCTGGAGGGAGAATGTCACATGACGGGAGAAGGTGTGTTCTGATTGGAGGGCAAACGGAAACATGTGACCTTGGGATCTGGCAGTAAATGGCAGGTATAAGTTCATCCTTTTGAGGAGCAATAGGGATGAGGTGTGGATGGAACCAACACAGCACAACAATTAAGAACAAAATGGAAAAGCGGATGGGAAAATAATACCCAAACAGAGGCAGGTGAGGTTGCAGCAAAAAGAATTTCACCTAGGGATGAAAACAGATGGGGTGACTTAGCACAGATATCATGGTCACCTACACGCCCCCCACCAAAAGAAAACCAAATGAATTATAGACATCAGACCAGATTAAAAATAAATGAAAAAGCAATTAAATATGAAAGACAATTCCAGTGCGTGGTGGGTGAATTACAGTTAGTCTTTACAGCAGTCAGAAATACTGACAGACCCCTTATTTCAGCTTTACACCTAAATGTCATCGTGGCGTATCTGTGTGCTGCCATCTGCCTTTTCACCATCTCTGCGATTGTCTTCAGTGAGGGATAATGGAGGAATCATCTTTTCTGATCACGCCGGCGTTAACAGGAGACTCCCATTCTCTGTAGCGTGAGATAACCATGCAATCATTCTTTCTTGAAATTATCAAATGGCCATAACCACATTAATATGTTTTCCCCCTATATGCTAATTCTTTTTCTTTCTAATTTAGGATGTGTGGTTATTTTTATATGACTTTTTGTTGATTTATCGTCGAATCTCGGACGGAAGCTTCCGGAATACTTCCCGTGAGACTTGGCCTCGGCCTGACGGCTGCCGCCTCCTCTTTCAGACTCGCGAGCGGGCGAGGGAGCGCCGCAAAAGATGGACCACGCAGTGGTGGGTGGGGTGGTGGCAGTGGTGGTCTTCGCCATGCTCTGCCTGCTGATCGTGCTGGGCCGCTACTTTGCCAGGCACAAAGGTAAGAGCTGCGCCGTGGCCAATCACAGGCGAGAGGCTTTCCCTGGGGGCGTGGCTGACACGAGGCCGCCCTTCCCGACAGGCACGTACTTCACCCACGAGGCCAAAGGGGCGGACGACGCGGCAGACGCCGACACGGCCATCATCAACGCTGAGGGTGGCCACAACAACTCAGATGAGAAGAAGGAGTACTACATCTGACCGACCGGGCCACCTCCTATCGGACACTGAGCTGTTTGGGGTGGGGAGGGTTGAGCAGGGTCCTGGGGGTGGGAAGGGGCAGACTTGACGATTTTAACTCCAGCCTGTGCATCTGAGAAAGTAAAGTGTGCTGGGAAAGGGGGGTGGGAAGGGTGGGGGGGGGCAAGTTAGACTCGAGGGAAGGAGAGGGTTGGGAAACAGAGAGAGACATCATCAGAAATCATCATAGACAGCTTTATCATTCAGCCCCCCGCCCAGCTTGCTGGGACGGCTTTTCTTTAGTTCAACCATCTGCAGAAAATTCTGTGCCTTGTTTTTTTTCTCCCCCCCCCCCTTTCTTTTTATCATCCCCCCGCCCCCCATCATACTATAGCCAATTCCCAAGCTCTAGTCCTTCACATGTTACTGGTCTTGTGAAGTCAGATTACAGAACACTTGTGCATTGCATTCTGGACCCCCCCCCAGCTCCACCCCCTGCCAGACGGTACCAGATTCTGCTGGGAGCTGGGTCCCTGTGCCGCACACTGCTGAAGCTTCTCTGAAACAAATACAGAAAGGCTTTGGTGCGTTAAGGAGAAGCTGTAGTTAACATCAAAACATCTCATTGGCTTTCATGGTGGACGCCAGAGGAGTTCCCATGTCAAACATGCTCAATTTTTTCCCCTCCAGTTTAACATGGACTCTTTTTTTTTTCCTCAAAAGAATCACCAGTGTAAAGTGTCCTACGAATTTCCACCATCCAGAATAACCACAGAAATAACCACATTTTTTGTTTTAGCTGCAGTGAAGTTCTCTGTTCAAATTGGATGTTTTCTTTTCTAAAAAAAAAAAAAAATGCTGTTACCGTTTCTCAGATTGTATGAAACCTAACAAAGGCACTGTGGTTACAGCAGTGTTTGTGTGTGTTTATTTTAGCATGTGTACCAGCCCTGGGACTGGCAAACAGCTTTCTTGTATAGGATTGTTGAATATCATTTTTTCCATTGGTCTTCCTAACTGACAGACATTTTTTATCAAAAACTTGTACACAGATTTGAAACCACCGACAGTCTGAAGATCTGACAGCTACCAAAAGCATTTCCAGAAGGTAGTAAAACCCTCAGGACATGTTCTTATTAACAAAAAAATAATTAAAAATCCATTAAAAACAGTAAAGTCAAATAAAGGATTTTGACTTGATTTTTTCCCATCATTAGCACACTTTAATTACAAAATAACAGGTTAAAAACACTGCTTTTTCAGTGTAATCCTCGCCATTCTTTAGTAATATAATTACTATGTTTTATTCTAATATTGTAATGTCTTTTACAAAACGGCAATATATTATTTTATATATTTATTTGGAGTTAGTGTTGCATTCTGAGTCTAACTACAGCCAAACAGTAATATATTTTAATGTAAAATAAAGTTTCTATCAGAATATGTTAAAATCTTAAATACTGAATATTATTCCCAACTTTAAACTCATTCCTTTCTATGATACCATAAATTTTATTACTGTAGTAATTTTCCTGCTTTTACACTGCTGAGTACAGAACAGAAATACTTTGCAACTGGCAAAAATCTCTGCAAATCATACGTGTTCAGTAATTAACTATATTCATTCAACTCTATTAGCTTCAGCAAGGAAGACCAAGAGGACATACCCCTCCCTGCTTCTGTAAAGCCATGGGCACGTTTCTGTGACCATGAGTATGCCTTTTCCATCCCATGGACATATCTCTCTCTCCACATGCCATCAACATACAATAAACACACTTTCTCTGTACATAGACAGACCCTCACCATAGCATGAACACGCCCTCTCCATACCGTGGACACACCCCTCCTTGCCATGGTCCCGCCCTCTCCATAACATGGACACACCCCTCCTTGATATAGCCCCGCCCTCTCCATACCATGGACACACTCTCCTTGCCATGGCCCCGCCCTCTCCATACCATGGACACACCCCTCCTTTATATAGCCCCGCCCTCTCCATACCATGGACACACCCCTTCTTGCCATGGCCCCGCCCTCTCCATACCATGGACACACCCTC
>JAODJU010000036.1:12918142-12954559 GCA_026776725.1 Gnathonemus echidnorhynchus
GGGGGGGGGGGGGGGGGCAGGTTACTGGAAGACGGCTGATCCTCCTCGATGCAGCCAGGTGCCGGGAGGAGGTGGGGGTGGGGGGGGGACACGTCAATCTGGCCTGTGGGCAGGGGACAAGACAGGAGGGGGGAGAGAGGAGGAGAGCTTTGTCAGCACACCATGTACACATCGGGGCCTGCCGAGCCAAGACATAATGAATGCCTGCTTTAATGTGGGAAAAAAACCCTTAATGTCTCTCATTATTTACCTCCACCTGCAGGGGGGGGGGAGTGAGGGAAACAGAGCTAGCACATAATTATTACATTTGTCAAATAAAATAAAATTGTGTAAAGCCCTTGCCCTACATCTCTCATGGGCAACTCATGTGATGAGGACACAGGGTGATCTATCCAGAGACGCGCTCACTAACCATCTTGCCATTTTTCCCCTCAATATAATCTAATGGTGTCCAGAGCCAACACAACAGTTTAGCCTGTGGGCACAGAAGGAACTATTAGGAATAACTAGTGTTTGAATAGGCCCATTTAAGAAATCTTTATCAGCCCTGATAACCGTCTCGTGGTTTATTTCACTTGAGCTCCCCAGTAAAAATGATTTTTATCGTGGAAAAGTAATTAGCGATGCCAAGAGAAAGGCCTGCCCGCATTTTGAAGGCTTTCTAACGTTAAGCAAGGCTCAGTATATAGACAGCAAGGCCAGCTGCTTTTTCTTTTTTTATGGGAACGATTACGATGCATTCCATGTAGTCGAGAGGATCTCAACCTTATGATGCTCTCGGCGTTCACAGCAGAAAGGAACCGTAATGGTGAGGAAGACCCAGAAGGACAACGGATACATGTGCTGGAGTGGAGGATCTGTGACCCCAAGCATGGGGGCTGGGGGGTGTCTATCTTAAATCCAGGCTCTGCTTCAACACCAACTGGATCTTACATGCTCGTTTTCCCTCCCCGCTGGCTTTTAAATATATCCCTTATATTTAGCAGCGCACCTGTGGTGTGCATTATCTTCCTGCTGTAAATGGTCTTTTGCAAACAAACTCAACCGGATGAGACCATTGCGAATGGCTGAGAAGGAGCTGTGCACATTAACGATCAGGATTCTGCCACTGGGAAATTCTCATGTTAGTGAACTAGGATTAGCAATATGTCACTGGGAGATTTTTATATTCGCGACCCAGGATCAGCATTCTGCCACCGGGCAGTTTATATATTAGCGATCCAGGATCAGCATTCTGCCACTGGGCAGTTTTTATATTAGCGATCTAGGATCAGCATTCTGTCACTGGACAGTTTTTATATTAGCGACCCAGGATCAGCACTCTGCCCCTGGGACGTTTTTATATTAGCGACTCAGGATCAGCATTCTGTCACTGGGCGTTTTTATATTAGCTACCCAGGATCAGTGTTCTGTCACTGGGCATTTTTCACACTAACAAAGCAACGTATCACTGAACATTTTTGAACAATAAGCTGATTGTCATGGAAAGCAGCTTAAAGACACTGTAACAGACAAAGCAACGCCTTAAGTAAATCCTTGAAAGGACATGCAATTAAAGTATCTGCATAAAGTAAAATCATTCCAGTTTCTTGTTGGATCCTAATTTATTAAAACGAGAATAAAAGATTAATTAAAAGTGGTCCTTGCATTAACGATCCCTCATCAATATCGATTTCTGTGTAGTGTGCTGATCTGTTGCATCACATGGACAGAGAATGTCAGGCCCTCTTCTTCTCCATGGTTAATCAGGGCTGCTAAAAGCCAACTGGGAACAATGGCCCTCTGATCAAAGTTCACGCGGCTTCTGGCTGAGGCGGCCGTAAAGGTCACACGGACCTCACTGGCCCCACTGCCGCCGTGGGTCCCTCGGCCCAGGCGGGGCTACCTCTGAGCGGCAGGCTGACGGGGGTCATTAAAGGTCGACGGGACCTCATCAGCATGACCAAAGCGGCAGGGTTCTCACCGCCATTGGGCGGTCACGCTTCTGATGGCAGGCCGAGGCTGGAAGCTTTGGGTCTGGCCGTGACTGATGCAATCATCAGCAGTACCAGGTGTCAAGTTTCATTGTCACATGTGTTTGTGTGCCACAGTTGCAGCATAGGGGACAGGTGCATGCGGGGACAAAAAGCAGTGCATCATGGGACAAGAACGTAGTGCAATATAAGTATAGCTGAACAATAAATAAGCATTAAATAGCCAATGCAGTATGAGGATAAGGATGTGCAAATTGATGCCAGTATGCTGACAAAGTGTAGAGATGTGGTATATGAACAATGATGTGCAAATGGATGTGCAGTCAGGGGATGGATGCAGGTCACCGGGTGTTTAGTGGCCTGAACTGCTGGTGCGGGAATGTGAAGAGAGCTTAGGATACTGTAATTAACACATTCTCAGAGTAAAAGTACCTTAACAAATAAGGTCAGAATGCCTCTGAGACTGCTGACAGGTCAAAGGTCGCCATCATGAATTCCAGAGGTAAGTTTTATGTCGACCTAAAGCTCTCAAAGCACATTCACTCAAATGTCTCAAATTGCATCATATTACACGGGATGTTAAATGTCGATCATTATGACAACGTTTTCAACAACATTTTCCTCCACTCTTTTTGAAATCAATGAATGTTTTTAACTTCTATGTTAAGAACTTGCTTTTAGCAATTAGCTGTTTTATTTCCTTGCTGTAAAAATCTGTGATTCGCCCGTGTAAATACTCATAATAACTTCCATTTATGATATGAATTTCAAAGAGTTCTTCTACGATGCTGGAAGAATCCCAGATAAAATCGGCATTGGGCAAAGCGATTGTACTGGCTTGTGCTGAAACTAGTGAAACTTGTGCTGGTACCAGTTTTCACCATTTTTAGCAGAAAAACGGTATAGTGTACGTATTGTATGTAAAAATACGTACAATAGTCAGTAGCTGACTGTAGTACTTATGACTTCATGCTGTACCCATTTACTTAAATTGCATTGCTCCTATAAATACTGTAGTAATTATTCGTCAGCATACCCAAGCATCCCTTTGTTTGCTTCTGAAAATTGCATATGACCGCCTTTATGTGACTGTCTATAACTAGATTATTATAATGAGAAGTCGGGCAGCCACAAATGGTTTGACCTATATGGTTTTATTTGCTTTCATATGATCATGGTTTTATTCTCTCTGAGAGAAAGAAGCATGAAATTATGAAACAGTATGAAGAAGTTAATGTAATAAAGGGAGACTGATGAGATAAAACTAATTAATTCTCCTCCATCGTTCAGAAAGAGCAGGGGAAATTTCTGGTGTTGAATCTGCTAGATACAAGAGAATCTTGAAGAAAGAATAAACATGGACATGAATACAGGTGATCTGGAGTGTCAGAGCAGTTCCACAGTAACTAATGATGAGTAAGATCCTAATAATCACTAAAAATCCTTAAAATATGTAATATGGTTGAAAGAATGAGCCTTTGAAATTGAGCTCTGTTGTATTAATGTGAAATCCATCCAGAGCCTATGGGCATAAGGCAGAGAACAACCCAGGATGGGGTGCCAGCCCATCACAGGGCACACACACACACACACACACACACCAGTCATTCACACATGCACACCTATGAGCAATTTAGTAACTCCAATTAACCTTTTTTGGACTGTGGTGGGGAAACTGGAACACCCAGAGGAAACACCACAATGACACAAGGGAGAGCATGCAAACTCCACACACACACAGAGCCAAAACAGAGACTCGAACCCTGATCACGAAGGTGTGAGGCAACAGTGCTACCCACTGCACCACTGTTCCACCCCAAATGTGAAATCATATGTGAAAATATGATTCTAAACACTCATGAGTAATTAAAGACTATTTCTTCCAGGGAATGATATTTCAGCTGTTCCAAGGTGGATGTGAACATAACTACAGAAGTTATGGCATGCAGAATACTCTTTATGGCATACAGAATATGCATTAAACCCTTTCATGTTTTGAAAAGATCAAAAGAGTTTTTTAAGACTGAGAGACTGTATACTCTTGCTGTTATTGTACCAGTGGACAAAGAAGACTTTACACTCGGGGACTGACAGTCGACGCACGTTTTTCCTCCCTCCCAGTTCCCTACCTGGGGAGTAGAGGAGCATTCTGGCAGTACCACTACTGAGAAAGTACGAAACAGAGTTGCCTCTTTGTTGTTTGTTGAAGTGGTGAATGTTTATAAAAAATATAAGTATATGTATAAGACATACGTCGCGACACATCATATTATGGTAAGAAATAATGAGCATTAATTTGTTTTAATTGCAGGTCACTGGCTGTGATGTCTGAAAGGGACAGGAAACCAGCCCCTTTGGAAAGCCAGTCATCGCTGTGTTTGCCTGGCCGTTCCACACCAAGCAGCAGGGGCAACAATGTGGAACTGGATCCGGCTGTGGTGGAAATGCCGCATGCTGTGGCGGTCAGATTAAGGGGATATACTGACATGCCCAGCAGACTGCCAGGCCCCGCAGAAAGCAGTGAGGAGGAGCCGTCGGTGGAGAGAGTGAACTGGGAGGACGTGCTCTCAAGCCCCAGGGCCAGGGCCAGGGCCGCCCCCCCGCTATGCTCTGCGAAATACCACCGATGTCTGAGGTTACCTTCACAGAGGCTAAAACCAACAAGCAGATCGGCCACAATACCAAGGTGGCTCTGGCAGCACCGTCAACATCCAGTGCAAAAGTAAAGGGTTCCCCACTGGGAGGGAATTTGGGGGGGGGGACAACAACCCCGGGCCCCACACTCTAGGCTGCCCCCAGCTGATTGGCACTTTTTTTTTAGCAACAAAACACATAGATCAAATGTCCACTCCAAACCATTTACTTAACAATTTTGGTTAAATTATTATAATCTATAATAATATATTGGCATAATACCCCCTCCCACTGAATGGCTAATTTTACTGACATCACCTCCACCCCCCGCCCTGATCAGTAAGTTTTACCGCTGGCACCCTGCGCTTTGATTAGCATATTATTGATGTTCCATCGTTTTTAATTCCCTCTCATTTCTCTTTTAGCTCCAAAAAACAGCTCACTTAAGGGGCCCCCTACCCATGTTAGCCTAGGGCCCCCAGAACAATCCGTCCGCCCTTGGTGCTCACACTCATAACTAGCGATGTAATCAATGCCAAATATGTGGAGCGGTTCCTTCACCTGGCAGGAGGAGAACGTCTGCTTCAGACGAGGTTTCCTGCTGCTCGGGCACAGGCCAGTGTAGCGATGCTTTATTATTTAGCCAATGCCAGTAGCCCCATCAAAACCACACCTCCCATAATCCCATCCAATGGTGGGAATGGACTCAAGAGCAGAACATTTGGTTTCTTGCGAAGGATCCTAAAGATCAAGCTAAAGACTAAGACACTTTAAAGCCATTAACAACCCAAGAATTAATATTTCAAGTAAGATATATCAGGCTCTTTGACATAACCAGACTTCCATAGTCAGCACTACACATTTGATTACATTTATGAATCACCTGTGATTACTCAGCAGCAAACACATACTTCTCTAATTGAACAAGTATCAATCAGCAGGTAAATAGTCATAATGTGTCTTTGTCAGGAATGGAAGAAATCACCGGTTGCCGCGCCCCCCTGGGATATGACCCGCAGTGTTCTGGGTGAATATACATTACATGTTGGGTTGTGATCCTCCAGTTTGCTGTAGTGGAATATGACACACAGGCAGTTTAAAAGGCTAAGGATGTGTGAGAGAGAGCAAGTTGGAATTCTAACAGCAGTTTCCTCTTGCAGGTCAGGTTGAGACACTCTCTGTTCCTCCCACAGAGGGACGTCGACCCACTCGTACCCCGGGAGAGGTGCAGATGGCGTTCCCATCTTAGCAGGAAATGTTCTCCAGTATCCAGAGCCCTGTCCAAACATGTTTGCTGTAGCTGCTGAGTGAGCGAGGCCATTTCCTCACCATCAACAAAGTAAACCGCAACTTTAACCAAAGAAAATGGCCTTGCTTTTTTCACTTTGATGAAACTGTCTGCATTGACTGATCAAAACCCTAAATACTGCAAAACTGGAATAAACCTGATACCTACTAATAGCAATTATATGATCAAGAGAACAAAACTTAAGGATCATTCTTTTACGTTTAGTGAGGCTTTAATATTAGTGTTACATGATGTTTTTCAGCTGTGAGCAAACCCATCAGAGGTCATCCAGCAGGATAAGGAAGAAACAAGAGAGGCTCACTCAGAGGATGATGCTGGTGATGAAGCACCAACCCTCGGTAAGCTTGACCAGATATCTCACACACAGCTGTCCAGTGACAGCAAGCCCTTACGTACAACATCTACCTCAACCTTAGAAAAGGTGACTGGAGAGAAGGTGCATGATAAGGCAACACAGAACCTCAGAGAGCTGACTGTATAATCCTATGATATCAGAGCCAAGATGGCCAGTTATCTGGGGATTACAGTCTCGATCCTCCACAGTAACCAAGTGTAAAGTGTTCATCTCCATCACTGAGTGCCAAGAAGCCAGCCACTGCCACTTATAGGTTATATCAGGACCTGCTGAACCCAGTGTGGGCCAGCTTCACTCTCAACATGGAGATGAAAGAGCTGTTCATCACAGCTGGACTGCAGGAGCGAGTGGTGCAGGTGAGCGGGTGAATAGGTGTAGTTGGTTAGTGGGTGGTGTAGAGCCCTTCTTCCTCTGTGTTTTGCTCACCAAAGTCGGACAAAGCTTTGCTGATAACTGCTAATATATTATTACTGTTTGTGCATATAAGTGACAGTACAGACCAGAGCTATCTATCTGAATCTAGGTATGCATGACAGGGGCAATGGTGTTTTATCACATGGTGTTCGATGCAGCCATATTTGTATCTTCAGGATGTGTTCTTATATGTCTGTGTGTGTGGATTAGGTTTATATTACATTGTGGAGTACCAAATGTCCCCCACAATGTAATAAAAACCACCTGATATTTTGTGGGAACTATTTTTCAGGTCCCCACAAGGATCTGTGATTGCAATCAAAAAACTAAAAATGCCGAAAGTCACATATTTAGTTTGCTTACTTAAGGTTAGGGCTGAGTAGGGGTTAAGGTTGTCATGTTGGGATTAGAGTTTTCCCCTTAGAAATGAATGGAGAGTCCCCACAAAGATAAAATTACAAACCTTGGTGTACATCCCAGTGGACATGTCAGACCTTCGCCAGTTCTGGTTGGCCTACCTCTGTGACCCCAGTGATTCTGGGCAAATCCACAGTGAAAGTGCATCAGCGCTGGCTAAACAGTACACTGCCCATACCTTCAGATGGTGGGACATCAGGAAGTAGTAAGAATGAATGTAAGTATTTTTCTGCAGACACTAGGAAAGATTCTTGCTGGGGGAGGTGAGGAACAGTCACCGTGGAGTGTCTGACCAACAGAGGAGGCTCAACCCACTCACACGCCGAGAAGAGAGGTGCAGATGCAGGACCCGTCTTAGCAGGAAATGTTCTTCCATCACCAGAGTCTTGCCTAAACCTGTTTGCTGTATCTGCTGAGTGAGTGAGGCCCTTTTTCCTCAGTCAACAATATAAACTGCAACTTTCATTTCAGGCCATTCATTCTATTTTTTTAAATTGAAATTAAGTTTTCAATTTGATTTCACTCTGTATTATGTTGTGTACAAAACTCAATACAAAAATGCAAATACAAAAAAATTTCATTGGAAAAGTGGGATGTCATGTGACCTTCCTGTTTTTTGGGTCCTGGTTCCTGTTGCTGCTTTTTCAGGCTTCTACACTGCCCTTTGTGCCACTGGAACTGGAGCTGCCCATCCAGGCAGCAGTCCGTTGGTTACCTGTGCTGCCTTTAGGAGACCTGGCATTGTGGATGGATGGCCCAGTTTGGGTGCTGTTTTGGACTGTATTTGTGAAATCTGTCTCTTTAACCCACTGCTCTGAGTCCTATTCAAGATAGATTTATGCAGCACTCAGTTTAATTTCATTTTCCATTATGATGAAATTCAGGGTCGTCAAGTTTACACAATACTAGAAAATGGTCTCTGTGCATGTATGTAACTAGACCTTCCCTATCGACAGTGATTCTGTCACTGGCATGACCATCATTGTGCCATAGAGTAAATTATACTTACTGCAATTAAGTTGTCATTTCTCAAAGTGTATTTAAGACTAATATGGCTGATCTGTGTTCAGGTTGATTGTTCATGTGTTGTTGAATGTAGGTTTTGGTGAAGAACACAGTGAAATTCTTGTGCCACAGTTGCAGAGGGAGAGTTGGGTGCACGGGGGCACAACAGGAGAGACAGTGCAAGGGACGGGTGTTTTTATTGTCACTGCTCAAGATGGGATTGGCTAAACTGAGTGTAGCACTAATAAACAAAAGCACGCATAAAAACACAAATAAAAAGCACATATACAGGACAAGACAGAGCAATATACAAATACGTGAACAATAAGTATTATGTACTGTAGGCAATGCATTATGGGAATGCAGATGTGCAAATTGGCATGAGTATAGATACTGGTATGGTGCAGGGTATGTTAACAATAAAGATGGGTGTGCAGACCAAGACCAAGATGGCTGTGCCTCCCTGTCATTGTTTAGTAAAAAAAAAAAAAGGGATCAACTGAAAAAGTAGGGTAAACAATAAGCAGGATAGGTAGAGTTTTCCATTGTCCTGGAAGGTTCCCTTGTGGCGAAAGCGGCTCTCGCAGCCTTACTGGTGATGTACAAAGACTGCAGGGGTCTAAGCTGATAAGGACAGAATAGCTGCCCCCGGATGGGGTATCTGTGGAGGGCATACAAGCAGAACAAAACAACATTACAATGAACGTCTGGCCAGCAATGGATACGCCCATTCACATGCTTCTTAAACATCTCTGTATTTGCATAATTTTTTCTTTACAGTTGGCAGAGATCGTGACTCGAAGCAAATAAAAAATTAAGCTTTAGATATTAAATGGCTTTGGTATCAGGCAGCATGAGAATGTTGAATATGTCTTATGAAAGAAAGTGAATATGGTGCCGACCATGGTTAATTACTGCGATAAAACAAAAGCTCTCAGTGTCAAATTAATGGAATCACGCATAACAAAGGCAAGAAATTTGCCGTCAATCAGGCGTTCAGGCAGCTGCTGAAAAGTCTTCTTTCATTAAACGAGTCAGAAATGTAGATGAACACTCAACAAATGTTCTCGCATCATCATTCGTAGTCGGCCTCCGTGACGCCTTTCGGCTTTCAGACAGATGCCGCTTGCGGAGTTCCGTGACGTTCCGATGGCTTGGGACGCCTCGGCCATCTCTCCGGATCTGCTGGAAAATGGCTGGCACCGTTGGTTGGGTTTACCGAGTTTGCTCCTGGGGGGGCAATATTAGTATGCGCGCTGGCATTGACCACGGCATGTGAGAATTCCCTCCTACTACGGCCGCACATTCGGGTCACAGCGTCCCAATGCAGGGAATTAAATTTAATTACAGCGTTTGACTCTGCTGACTTGATGGCATTAGGTAAATTAGGGGAAGGCATTAATAGGGGCAGCTTCAATAGCTGGGACAATATTTATTCTGATTGCCTTTTGCAACTCCCCTCCCCAACCCACAGCCAGAAAAGGTGCGTGTCTTGCGATGGTACTCAGTTGATAACCATGTGAAGATGCCCCACTGACTGACAGCGAGGAGTGTAAGCTAGGATTTTGGCTGGGTTTCTGAAGAAGCCAGAGAATCGTACTGGAAGTCTTAGCAGCAATGACGTTAGAGCACCAGGAGCCATAAAAGGAAGCCCCACAGATCAGTTCACACACATAGTCCAGCTCACATTTTAACCCCAGTCATTTCATTAGCCAGGTACATATGTTCTGAATCACCAGCCTGTTTTTCTACCCTTCTAGTTGGGAACATCAGCAGATATTAAGGTTCCAGTGCTTTTCATTTTCATTGCTATTTGGTTACATTTCATACACCATTTTAAATCACAACTCAATAAAGGTATACAATCATACGAGTGTATATACTGTAGGGGTGGGGGCCATAGGGGCACAGGCCCCAGCTGAAAGCTGATTGGACCCAGGAGTGCCCCTCCCCTGTCATTCATCCATTCAAAACAATTCATTGGCTAATAATAAGGCTGGAGCCTCTGTATACTTTATGACCCCTCCTATACAACCCACCCTAAGAACCCAAGAACTGCCCCAGACATGTCCTAGACAGAGTGGCATTGTGAACAGCATCACCATCATGTGATCCCTGCTGACATAAACATTCCAGTCAGGAAAACCTTCTCCACACGCCTATTTACTCACCACTTTTGTTGGTATAGAAATCTATATGGCTAATTATGATTCTTCATTCTCGAACTGACCTCAGAGTCTGTCGATGGCCCCTCTTCCCCCAGCTAATCAGTCAAACTGCCATAGCTTACTCCCATTCTGCTATGCAGTCCAACTCAAGTATTGACCATTTTTTAAAGCAATTTCTGTAAGATTTCCTCCCTGGGTGTCTTTCTTCTTAAGAGCGTCAGGGCTGACTTCTCCAGGCGCTCTGCGCTCGCAGATCTACGCTCGCCTCCTCGCCGTGTTATGTTATTGCCATCTGCTTGTTTCGTTCTTCAGGGTGGCCCCTTGCGGCTGCTCATTTCTGCTTCATTCTTCTCCTCTATTCTTGCTTATTAGCCCATCAGCTGCGGCTGCTTCTCGAGCCCCTGGCCCATGACAACGCCCGCCCTCGGCGCTCACCTGTGCTCCCTCCGTCGTTATCAAGCAGAAGGAAAATTGGGAGACACACACAAGCGCACACAGGCAGATGAATGGTGTGCCAAAGCAGCCGACGGGTATGAGAGCAGAGAACAAGGTCAGGACCGGATCAGACTTAGATGCTGGACGTGGCCCAAATCAGCTTGAAACAGCCACCAATCCATTTGCCAACTTCGGACACCAGCACTGCTATTTTGCCCACTGTCTCACACACACACACACACACACACACACACACACACACAGGTTTGTAACTGTATCTTTGTGGGGACTCTTCATTTATTTCTATGGGGAAAGCTCTAATCCCAACATGACAGCATTAACCCCTACCCAGCCCTAACCCTAACCATAAGTAACCAAACAAAAATACATAAATTAAAATAAATTTAATTTAAAAATTAAAAATAAATTTTTAATTTTTGGAACTGAAAAATGGTCCCCACACAGAAATAACAAGTTTTTATTTCTTTGTGGGGAACATTTGGTCCCCTCAATGTGATATAAACATTATCCACACACACACACACACACCGCTCTGCAATAGCACATAGCTAGATTTGTGACCCATCCCTATTGACTCTTTTAATGTAATTTTCGGCACATACTGCAAACCACCAACTCAAATTTCTGTGCTAATATCTCTAAAGCAGCCAAGGTTTACAAGTTAGCAAAAACATTGCCCCTACAGTTTAAACACATAAATGCAGATGACTTTACATAAACATAAGCTTGCAATTCTCGCTTTAAATATGAGTAATTGCAAGTAAATGGAGTTGACCACATTATAGTGATATTATATTATTAAATATTGCACATAAAACAAAGGATCACAGCACCTGTAATCTATTCAGTGTCATCCAGTTTTACTTGCTTGTTTTTTTTTTTGTTTTCATCTCTTGTGTCATTTAAGCTTTTGTTTTATTGCTTGTATTAATTTACTTAGTAGCAATTATGCCAAAGGCCCCAATAAAATTTATTTACATCACAGATATTTATACACAGTCCATATTTATGTAATTGGGAGGTAATGAAACTCTGGGTTTTTGCTGACATCAGAAGCTGTAAAGCAACCTCTGTCCGTAATTATTGGCAATTCAAAGCCGCTGTGCCCCCTTGTAAAACTGATTGGACTGGTTATTAAAAGTGACAAGATTAATTAAACAGACACGAATTAAAACGTTAAGATTTCATCTAACAAAAGAGATGCTTAATGACATATAATTAATCGCAAAACAAACCAGGCAGCATTTTCGTCCATCGATTTGAACCTGCGTGGAGAAAAAGGTGTTTTTAAAAATATGAAACATTGTAAAAACCCCTCTATTGTACAGCAGCTATATGTAAGCCGTCTATTATTCATAGTCATTTTTTTTTGGGTCTTCATCGGTTTCCTAAGCACAGACGTGTCATAGGAAATTCCCCACCTGCTGCTGAAGCCCATGTTCTTCGCTGTGGCCCCAGAGGCTGGTCCCAGACAAATTCAGGTCACACATCTATCACACAAGCAGGCAGCTCAGTTTCACCACAGAGAACAATATTGACCAAGCACCCGATGAACAAAAGGCTCCATCTTATTACATTTAGCACGAGGCCGGAGCCCCATGCGGCTGAAAGACATGGCTTGCAAACCAGCAGTACAGAATATTTTTTCTAATTTAGGTTTGTTTATATAGGAATCTTCACCGACACCTTTACCAAGTCACACAGTTCAATATTTAAAGGAAGAATTGTGGTTTATTAAGAATTCAACACTAATTCCCCTCTGGGAAACAGCATGGTCACTCCAGTTTTTTAACCGCTACTCCACCTGCTGTCCAAAAATGAGATTAAATAAAAGCTACAGTCACACACAAACAAAAATACAAGTCTTATGTAAAAAACTCTTTGAAGAAAGATCTGTAGTTTGGAGAGTGAACTATTTTTCAATTTATCCTATTTGTTTCATTATGCCATTCTCCTACCTAATACTGTCGATCACGTAATTCTTTAATCGATCATGGTGGTCATACTATCAGAAAAGCAGCCCTTTCCAGGGTTACAGGGGTGGGGGAAGACATTTCCTGAAGTGTCCCTTAAAATGACCTTTTCGTTTCTTCTGCCAGCTGCCGTGAGCTCCATCAGAAATCCCCTCACCTGCCGCACTGCTGTCTTTTTCTGCGGGGCCCCTTGGGGGGGAGGAGGGGGGGCTGCTCAGACGAATTCAGGCCATGCATCCATCGCAGAAGCGGGGCGTCTCACTCCGAGCACGGAGAACAATATTGACCAAGTGTCTGGCAGAAAGCGAGCCTGTCTTATTATCTGTGTGGCCGGGCAGGAAGCCCACGCCGCCGGCGCTAACAGCCCCCGTAGGAGATCCGCTCAGTCCGAATGGAACGGCGCTCGATGCCATGCTGCTGCATGCAGACCCACTACAGGTGAGAGGAAACGTGACAATCCGCACACAGTGACCGCTGGGCACCTAAAATATGATACTCCTATGTTTAGCATTAGCGATGGAAATCAAGGGTAACTAGCTGCTATTAAAGGAATATTCACTGGAGATAAAAATACTCTTCTAGGAAAAGCTTGTATCCTCCAGACACTTTCACATCCCTTCTCTGCAAACAAGAATAATTGTCAGTTAACAATTTTCACAACTATCTTTTTTGTGTAGAGATTGTGTGACTGTGTGTGCTTCTCGTCACATGCCGGGTACCACCCACAAACCAGACATGCTTACTGCAAGCGATTGGGCATCTCAGAAATGCCCAAAGAGCCACGATGATGGATGTCAGTGTGTCCCAGCCTTGTGCCCTATGCCCTCCAGCACCCCCTTGACCATGATATCAATTAATCCAAGAGAGAGCGGGGGTAAATATTTATGTATATATTATTACATAATTCAGTCCATCTGTTAACGTTTCCCTGGTTAATGACTTATCAGGTACCTCTGAAGATACCTGGGACAGGAAGTGGTTTCTCAAGCTTTCCGGAAAAATGATTCTTTTGGAACTGAACTTTGTGTGAACAAGATCAAAGTAAATCCATTTGAATTAAACAAAAGAATCTCGAAATTACACTCCTGTTACATAAGTGTAAGCATTCTGCATGATAATTTATTACTTGCTTATTGCAACTTCATACCTCATGGGATTTGGGTTCGAGTCTGGCTCCCGGCTCTGTCTGGAGCTTGCGTGTTCTCCCCGAGTGTTGCTTTCCAGTGGCCACCCTGCACCCCCCCGCCCCCCTGCCAGTGCAAAGCCGTGTGCCATAGGCTAAGCATTGTGTGTGAATACCGATCACACACACCTTGTGACAGGCTGGCATCCTGCCCAAGGCATACGCTTCAGGCTGCAGTGATCCTATGATGTGTGGTTACAGGAAATGGATGGATAGATTGTTAAATCATAATTATTACTGCGGAGGCAGCTGAATAAACATTAGGTGAGAGGCGCACAATAGGACGATTAAATTCCCCTGTTACCATCTGGTCACGGTTTGAAACAAAGACATCTGTGGTCTTGACAACATCTGAATATACAGGCACTCCGCTTACAGGCCGTGGGTGAAATGAGGACTCAGTGCACTTCAAAGGTGAGCTCGGTGTTTTCACAAGCTTGGCTGAGAAATGCTGTAGAGAATATTACACCCCACTACAGTCAATGTTATCAGCAGAGATGCATATATCAGATTGGTATCAGCTGACCCAGACCTATTTGACAGATCAGGTATCGGCCATACGTGACCGATTCACGTCCGATACTTACTCATTTTGTTTCTGGCAGCCCCTAAAAAGACAGCTCCTATTTTGTGTTAAATCTATTTGTACAATCAATCGCACGACAGCTCTTTCCCGTTTTAGACGTGTTTTTTGCGGCATTCAAGCTGAACACTAAAGCTGCCACTCAAGTTTTTTTTTTTGCTACTCAGTGGGTAACAAAGATAAGAAGATAAGAAGCGATGGGACTGTTTTACGACTTTAGCAGCAACTAGTAGCGATTTACAGTCTTTGTAAAAACAAAGTTTTGAGAGGTAGGAGTAGCGTTTAGTGGAAAATCCCACTAAAGCAATCACACGCAATCGTGCGAGACAAGGCGAATAATATGAAAAACAGCGATGGATGGTTTGGGAGTCGCTACAGCTTGAGGGGCTGCTGTCGCAACGGAGTGCAAGTGACGATGTTGCCAGTGGGAGAACAATTGTGGGCCATTTTAAGGATTCGCTTAAAACAAGATGTACAAACGGGGGGGAACAGTGCATTATGTATGTTTCTAGTAGCCTAATTAAACATTTTTGGCATACGTTTTTTATATACTATAATATTATAATATATATTATAATATAATATATATAGTATATTAAAATATTAAAGTAAAAAGAGCTTGTATCGGAATCTGTATTGGTATCGGTAGTTGAGTATCGGAATCGGATCGGAACTTAAAAAATGTGGATCCGCCCATCCCTATTTAACAGTGAAAATAATCGGTCACCACATATTTTTATTTAGTAACTGTTTACTGGGCCCGTTTTTAAGTGTGAAGCCCAGTTCATAAAGTATATTTATTTTAGTACACATGGGCTTAAGGCCTAATTCAATACGACTCTTTGCATATCACAGAAATCGCGACTAACTGCAGATGCACTGAAATACTTTTTCTATGGTTCTGACAGAAACTTAAAGTCTGAACTAAAGCAAAGAAGCATTTTTCTTCCCCTAAGGAACATGATGCCATATCTATATACGAGTCTTAAGGATCATAGATACATAATTTAATGCAGACTATCATTCTGCATCTTGGCCTAAATATTCCAGTATTTTCTCTGAGTAACTGTTTATATTTGAAAAATCAACAGTACATTCAAAATGTGGACATATCAATCAACTTGTTCTTATATCCAGCTTTTAAAACACTACTTCTTATCTTCAAATAGGTCTTTTAGAAAAAAAAAACTAACAAACATATTTCACTTTTCAAAATCTCTGCAGCCATTCTTAGGTAAAGTACCTTTCATTTTGGAAATCTTTAGAATGAATAAAGTCAAGGACTTGTGAAATTAATGACTATTGGCAGACTTTTTATACATAAATATTACATCTGAAGTAGTAGTTTATTCTTCGACTTCTCAATAGTCAGTAAGTTTCAGATTCTTTGAAGTGTTAATTTTCGAAAGTGGACCTTCTGTGATGTTCTGGTCCACATGCAGCTCAAGGCGTCTCTCACAGAACAGGACACTATTAACCTCACATTTTTAAGACGCCTCGGAAGGCTAATGTCCTAATGGATAAGATTCTAAAAAATTTTTAGTAAAAATTCAGATTTCATTTTTGTGCAGAGATTCACAAAAGGGAGACAGCACCTCTCACCGGCCAGGGAATCCAGCCCTAACCCTGTTTACACAATATCACCATGACCACCTACTTCCACTCCTTAAATAAAGCTAATAAATCCATGAGACTGATACAACGGTCTAAAGAGACATTACACACCATACAATTCACAAGGCCAATCTAATTTTGAACAGATTACAAATGCATTTTAAATAGCTACAAAACCTGGCTCGTACCATTTATTGTGTAACTGCAAGTTGCTATCGTAATGCCAAGCTCAATTAGGAAAAGTAAAGTTTGTGTTAGCTGTTTTCTTTTATTAAAATTTCTACACGATGACTAGTTGTAGCATCACAGAATGCACGAATCTTCCTATAACCTAACCCTGAGTGATTTAGAACTGCATTCTGGGTAATATTTTTGAAGCGTGTCACACTTACGTAATACCTCATTATGTCTCTGTAATTACCATGCATGCTGCAGGAAGCCAGTCGCATGATGAAAGAGTCACAGTCCTGCAGGGATGGGATGTGTACACGAAAAGGCGACCAATTTCATCTAATGGCATCAAAACATATTAGGGCAATCTGCTACAGTCTCGTCTTGACCATTAAAAAGACGGAGTTACAGAAAATGTGCTCTCCCTCTCCCCTCATACCAAACACAGCTTCCAGTGATCTTTTGAAGTTTATTTTAAAAAGAGAAAAGGCTGCTTTCTAGAAATTTAATTACTTAGTTTTATTTGGCCACACCAAACTGTGTCCCGATGTGGTCCATCGGAAGACCACAGGGGAATGTGATGGTGACATCAAAAAAGGCAGCGTTTTAGCGTCAGTGAATAATGATAAGAGGATTCTTTTAGTGCTGAAGTCATGTCTGGTTCCATTTAGGGAATGAGATGGACTGTGTTTTCAAAATGACCAGAGTACAACAGCCACTCATCTGATAAATTAGCCCTGTCGATTTTGACAAAAACCACCAGCATTTCAGGTCTTAAAAAACAGAAATCTGATACTAGACATTTATCAGGAAGAAACTGTTTAACAGAGCTAAAATTACTATTTAGCAATCAATACTTGATAATGATTACATTAGAATGCTGTATAATATAAATTTCAAATAAATCCATCCATCCATCCATGCATTTGTGGGTGTGGGCAGTGATGTCTTAATGGTTAGGGAAGTGCACTCGTAATTGAAAGATTGCAGGTTCAAATCCCTGACTAGCAAGGCACTACTGAGGTACCCTGTGCAAGGTACCGCCCCCAAGCACTGCTCCCCAGGTGCTGAATTAGCTGCCCCCTGCTATGTCACATTGTCACACATGGGTTAAATGCAGAGGACACATTTCGTTGTTGTGTGCTGTGGCGTGTCAACAATGACAATTAATCTCTAAATTCATTTTGCAATATGGCGTCTGTCCCCAGGAGCACAAGGCAAATGTTAGAGTCCAGCATGGATGGGATGCCAGGGCACACGCACACACAGCGATACGCTTCAGGCAATGTGCCTAACTGCGTGTATTTGGACTGTGGCAGAAAACTTGAGTATCTGGAGGATAGATGTGCCTTGTGGAGAATGTGCAAACCCGGCACACCGGGCAGAGGTGTGATCCGAATCCCGAACCTGGGATGTGTGATGCGGTTGTCCTGCCGCTTAGACGCCACGCCGCCCCTGCAAATAAATCGCATTCTGGGGAAAAAAAACCCTTAATTGTTACCCCATTTTATAATAATTATATATAATTATATTCCTTCTTTGAATGGATTATTCAACAGTCAATAGCACAATCTTACAATATTTCGGTGCATAGTTATACTCGGAATAAAATGGAAGTCTCACTTTAATACGGTCTTCAATGGTACGATAACATCAACGTGCAATGTAATATTAACTGAAATTCACATTTTATTTTAAAAACCGAAGCGTGAAAATCTTACAAGCACTAGCAGAGTCACACTTTCGCAGGCTGTCAGCTATTCCTGTTGACCCACTGGTATAAAGGCCTACTAAACATCTCCGGCTCTGTGTGAAAAGACAGTAACTGCAGGCCCGTAATTGCAATTAGTGCCATTTTAGAACACAGAGAAATCCATCAAAGCTACGGAGGCCTTCCACTGTCAGGCCGAAGCCGCAGTACATGACGCTAACCGCCACTTAATGTCGCGTGCTAATGCTGCCTGACAGTGAGACCATGGCGCCTTCGTAACAGAGTTATAACAAGTCATGCTGGGTCATAATCGCCGTCCAAAAACCTACGCACTACCCATCTAAAGCTAATGAAGAATATCAACAGTCAGGGCCCATAAATCTAAGGATATCTTTATTCTACATATTCATTTTTAATTTCCCTTCAAATAAAAGTATGGTGGAGAAATTACAAAAAAGTTTTTCTCTCTCAGAATTTAAACATGCTTATTTTGATATTTTTTAAACTTTAAAACTGAGGCGGCCTCCCCCACATCATCAATAGTGCTGGAATCTTTTCACATTCTACTTATAAACAAATCATGAACTCTACTTGCTTACTTATGAACGCATTTATTCGTTTTGAAGTGGACGCGTACCTCTGCATCTGCAAGTGTAACCGATTCATCACCTGCGATCCACTGTATGATTAAATTTTAAAAATCAATAAAGAAAAACGTAAAACCGCCAATCTTGTTCAATGGTAGCTGCCCCTCCATGATAAGGGGACAGTGCTTCAAACGATCAGTGCATGAAGGGAATAATGGTTGTAAAAATATGTGCGTAGAGGTAAAGCGACACCAGACCAGCACCCAGGAGGTAGACTGTAACAGTGACTCCAGAAAGGCCTTCTGCAAGACGAGCTTGAGCGAGCCCAAGGCCCCCGGCAATGCAAAGGCGAACTAGCGCTCTCTATTTCTCAGTCCTTTGATAAACTTTCTGAAATCTTAACGCCGAACACAGCACCACTTTGATCCCAGACACTGCGGACTGACAATCCGCCGGTTAGGCCTCTGTTCTGACACAGTTAAATGGGGAAATGCGTCGTGAGATGAGGCAATGAGTCAAAAAAACTAACTCTAGACTCATACCTGAAGAATATCAGTGTAAATGGTGCAGTGATATGGGCGGGGGAGGGCAGACTGACCAATCACAGTGAGTTTTGGGGCCTGTGGGCGGAGTCAGGCTACAGTGACCACCATTGGGTTCTGTTGGGTAAGGTCTAAATGACTTGGCCACCGTTCAACACAAAAAAGAAACAAAAATTGCCTAGTTCCCGCTGCACGTCACCTTGACGCTCCATACCCACTGACATGAGGGCTCAGTCGCCCTAACGCTGGAACAAAAGTGACTCAACTACAATGCGGGCACCAAGGTACTGGGTGCCGGCAGGGGTCCCGCCTGACTCAGACACCTCCCCCCCCCCCGGAAATGGCACCATCCTCCTTTCGGCTCACCCTCAGGTGCCTCGCTCCCCACGGGTGAGAGACGGGAGCCCGCTGGCGTGCGAAGCCGACTGCCTTCATTCGCACTCCGAGTCCCAGGCGGCCGGCCCTCTTGGCTGATTGCAGGGGAGGAAAGGCAAATTTCTCAGCGAGTTGCCGGGAACAGCTCTCATTACGCGGCACGGAAGAGGGTGCCGCAGCTGAAGCGGAAGGACTGCAGCCCGTCTCACCCCTCGCTGCCTCACAGAGGATCTCAGATCTTAGATTCTAAGTAGCGTCATCCAAGGCTTCAAACGACTGTCAGACACAGTTCATCTTAAAATGAAAACCAAAATTAAGGATATGTCCCTGGTCTGTCCAATCTGCTGCTATACCATAGATTGATTCCTTCAACGTCATGCATGCAATTAGTACCTAAATTGTCCATTGAGCCTGTACGTATTTGTGCATCTGTATATATGTATGTGTGTGTATGTCTATGTTTATGTGTGTGTGCTCTGTGATGGACTGGCACCCCATCCACGGCACACCCCAGCCTTGTGCCCTGTGCTCCCCCCCCCAGTTGACTGGATAGACGGATGTTTACAATAAGACTTTCCTGAATAACACAATACCCTCAGGCAAGAAATTTGTTTTAATGGAATTTTCATTTTCTGGGAAAAAACACCGATCAATGTATGTCACTGAGATTTTTTTTTCTCCGCTAATGCAATAAGTTATGCGATAATAGTACACTAATGCACATGACAAAGCAGAGCACGGATATGGCACAGAGAAGCTCATACAGATCGTAACAAAACAGAGTGCGCGTGAAAGCGGCTCGGCCAGGACATTTAATTGTCCGGGGAGAAAAGAAAAATGTTTTCTTTTAATCTATGCAGAAAGCTGCCGGCTTCGCTACCTCCCCCCGTTTCCTCACACCATTACGTTGCCCACACGCTTCGGCACGGCAGGCGACCTCCAAATCTTCCACAATTGAAGAAGTTCAAGGGGAAAGAAGAAAAACATCACAGTGAGCCGAGGAAGCGCAGGATTCAACGCCCCGATCAACGGCAAAAGCGTCTTATAAGCCCGTTAGATATGAGCCGCTTGCCCCGTGTCGACGCTTCGTTCGACACCCCCCCGCCCTCCAGCGTTACAATGTTCTCAAGTGGCATTTATCGGCACGTGTGGCATGTTAAAGACATAATTCATAAGCTATAACAAAATATACTGTTTATACCGTTGCTTAGCTGTCAGATGCAAAAGCGAACGTTTAACAGATCTGCTCAATGCAATTATGTCAAGGTGAGCAAATATATTCTACCAGAATAGATTTGGAAAATCAGAACTGAAACATATACGGTAACATTTTACTGAACCACCCACGTGAAGAATCCTCCCTAGTTCTCTATCTCACAGGGGAATGGCTTTTCTTCTGAGGTTATTAACCTCGAGAAAACACTACTGGAAACATCTTTGATTTGCGTTACTCCAAAAATCACTTATTAAAATTAATATGTGGGAAAATCCTCTTCACTGATTCTTTTCATTCATTATTTTAAAATATAAAATAATGTATAAAAAGAAGCAGTACAGAGATTTTTCCCATGTATGAATCTTATTATGTGACTTGTGGGTAATCTGTGCTTTGTTCTTGTTTGCCAAGCTGCAGATTTGGGGTAAGCAAAAATTCCCCACAGTGGCTGCTAAGCTTCAAGTACCACCATATAACTACAGCAAAAAAAATTAACAAAAACATGTGAAAACATTTGCACAAGACAGGCGCTGCATGGTTTTTGAAAAAGGGTGACGTGCTTTGATTAAAAATGCAATTCTGGGAACAGTGTCAAACAGCATTGTAGGATATACAAGAAAAGCCGTTTGTATCCATTCGTCCATCCATCCGTCCGTCCATGGGTTGGTGGATGGGTGGAGCTTATCTTAGGCAGCAGTGGGCATGATGCAGGAGCCCACAGTCAAACACTCAGGGCAATTTACAAATGCCAGTTCACCTAACAGCATGTCTTCAGACTGCAGGAGTAACGGTAACGTGGAGCACCTGCAGGAAACCCAACATTTGTCAATAACTGTCTGGACCGCTGGCCGCGTCCTTCCCAGAATTCTGTGCGGCTCTCAGGAGCCGGAGCCCTGGACCCACCAGTATCATTACGATGCGAGTCACAGCTTCACTTTTTAACGGGATGCATTTCTGTTATTACCTTTGCCATCTCAGTCGCGCCTAAAACAAAACAAAAACACCCCGTCGGAAGACGGAGAGCCTAACCATTCCATTTCCACAGGCCACTTTCAGGCAGAGCAAATTGAAATCCAAGGACAATTTCTAAGCAACAGTTATTTATAAAAGCTGCTGTATTGACTGCATATTAACTACTATAGAGCAGTAGGCGCAAATATACCAATACCTCTCCACTCAGCTCTTAACATGTATCGCTGTTAACGCAAACGCTAATCTAATCAGTGTTAAAGAGGGCAGCTAATCGTGGCTTTAATGGACCTTTGCACTTCACATGCAGTCGTCAGTGATAAATGAAAATCTACGTCGCGCATTATTTTAAAAAAACACAACAGACCTTACAAGGTGGGATTCTGTTGGAACGTAAGCGTCATATGAGTTCTTCTGTGCGTCCCGTCATGAGAACAGAGAATCTAACAGCTCCTCTGCTTTAACGAGGTAAATGTTCTATGGAAGCCAATGCAGCAGCATTTCTTCGTCTCCCAGTGTACATAGGGGAGTGGTTTAGGGTGGTACCTGCCAGGATCAGACTATTCCACAGTAAGCAGCTATCCAGCTACCTTCAGCAGTTCCTAGCACCCACGATTCAAGGAAACAGGGATTATATAAAAAAATAGGAGGCCGCAGGCATTTTCCATTACTATATGTATCACATATCGCATTCATCAGTGTGGAAATGATGTTTCAAAACGTTGAGCACATCAGCTAACAGAAGACAGTCAGGAATAATGTGGCAGGTTCTGGTACAGAGATCAGAGAAATGCTGACATTTTGCAGGGCTAATATACGCCACAGATGTCCATTACAAACCAGAACAGAAAAGTCTCTCTGCAGCCTTAGACTGCAATTTTTACTATAGAACATTCTCAACTCCCTGTACTTTTTATACATGAAGGAATTGTTGTAATTGTGATAAAAGTTTTTTTATGTGCAGTCAATGTAAGGACATCATTGCAAAGAGAGTGCAGAAAAAAAATGTCATTTTCTTTTGACGTTTCCTAGTTTGACTTAACGTGGTTTCAAAAAGACACGTATTGCTTTCAAGCAACAAATTCATGTTTAAGAATGAGCAGGATGGGGTCCAGGTTTGGAAGAGGCAGATTGCGCCGTGTGTGCAATATACAGGCATTTTAAAGCAATATTTACACCTCAAGGAATGATAACTTCAAATGTAATGCAATTCTGATGTTGCCATGCTGCCATATAATAATAATCATTAAGTCATTTCCAGCCAAGGGGAACAGCCACTACCCAGCCGTGTCTAACACAGCACAGACTTTGGTGAGAATCTAATAATAAAAATCTTCCCAGTAAAATTTTAGAGATATTTTTAATTGTTATTTCAGTACCACATCATTTTTTTGTAATTATGTAACTATGCAGAAGTTATAAAGTATCAAAAAGTACATTTCAAAGAAATTTTAACGGAAATATTGCATTTTTATTTTGAAAGGTTTTAATTATCGTTATTAACTAAATAGGGAAGATCTTATACGTTTTTGATATCTCACATGATGTACAGGTAGGTTGTGCAAGGATAAACCCAAACGCGACCGGATACAGTCGTACATAGCCAAGCTAAACATACATTAACAATATCGCTAAAATATGCGGGATATCGCTAAAATCACAAATGAAGTCAAACTGAAAGTTAATTCAATACAAGCATATTCAGAAGGAAACAAAGAATAGACAACTTTCACAGCCTCCAGGAATCTACAGTGTCATTTGAGCTGCTTATTAACGTGTAATCGCTTATTTTAAATCGTCTCCATGGATACACAGCCTAGCATTTGATCTAAAAAAACAGGCCAGCAAGCTCATGTCACACCGCAGATGATAACAGGATCGACCGCAGAACAAAGGGATGTACAAGAAATGCCCGACAGTATTCATGATACACAGATGTCTGTAGATCCTCGTCGTCAAAGGGAACACGTACGGAGAACATCAAAAGCTCTATTGAATGACAAATGTCACGTAAGAATACCTGAGCAAAATGGCGGCATAGATGACGAAAGGGACGCCAAACCCCTTGAGACCCTCTAACATTTTAGCGGCTATAAAATTATCGAAGGAAAAGGGAACCTTTAGAAAAATTGTCGAGCTGCCTCAGCAATGAGTTCAAACTTCGGTCCGAGTTCCTGCACGGAGCTGAGCTGGAAACTGAGGTCGTCCACATTGCCTGCCACCCGCCAATGAAATGTCACAGGGCAGCCGGCAGCCTCGTTGGCATGTGTTGAACAAAGGCTCATGTTAAAGCACCTTCACAGCGGCAGTATGTAATGCCCCCCCCAAGGAAATTATGGGAGACACACTGCATCTGTATGGTGCCCAAAAATGAGCCCCATTACCTTGTTGGAAATGTTCTGGAATTCTCAAACTCTTTAACTACAAAATTGTATGGATCCATCTACTTGCAAAGGCGATGGGGCAACTGACAGAGAAATATTGTTCTTACGAGAATTCTGACAATTTTTTAAATTTTTGTACCCAAATTGATGTATTTACATGGTAGCAAAGTGGCCAGATTTCACACTCCATTACAGATACCCCTTTGTCCATTTTATCTGCATTCCCCATTTAAGAATATACTTAAGCATGCTGTTAATCATCTATGACCCATTAGCTTTGGCACACTGCATTCAACAAATTTAATTAGTACCTTGAATGTTTTTGGAGGAGGACACAGGATGCTGCAACTTTGAGGAGCTCCTTTTTAATTTACCTTGAGAAAATGATGCATACTTCCTTTCATATTACTAACCCTGGACACAATTTGATCCTTTCAAAATCTCATTTTTGGATGGATGGATGGAGATAAATCTGTGGCCGATTTCTTAATACACAAAAGCAAAGCATTTTAATATTTTCCCACCCACCCTTGTGTGTTACAACTGATCTTTTCCGCAGTTTTTGGTGTCTTCTGTGAGGATAAAAGTGATATTTGAATATTTCACGCTCATCGTCGTGTGTCGTGACCAACCTCCACAACGCCATCCTTGATAAATCCCAATTAAATAAGGCGTACAAGTCTGGCTGTATCTGATTAATTGAAGGGAGGAAGGCCACTTCACTACCTAATAGCCTGTTTCAGTAATTAGATTCGTCTCTGACATCCTGTTCTTTTCCAACGTTCCCTGTCCTGAAAAGGACAGAACAAATTTTGAATATTATATATATGTATATTTAGTGACATCAAATTTCTACGAATCCAGGCTGTCCTGTCAAATGCAATATACATTTCAATAGCTCTAAATAAAAAAATACATCAGACCCAAACAGCAGAGTAAGGGATGGCAGCAGACAGCTGAATGCCAAATATAAACTTTAGCGAAAGGCTAATGTGAAACTATAGGCTGTGGTTCAGTCAACCTTACCGAACATATGGGGTTTCCCATTGTGACAGTGGGTTCAGAATAATAAACAGCACGCCGGAGGGAAGATCAGCATGAGAGTGAAGGCATACTTCGTTACGTTGGGCAATTTGCATATTTCACCATCAACTGTAAATATATGTCGTCTCATTGGTGGATTGAGTGTGGGCCAACTCTAACTGGGCTTCTGCTTGTCGTGCTGTGTCATGGTCTCTGAGCGTCCGCCAAAGCAGGGGCAACCTTGAGCAGAATCACAGTTCTGCATCCATATGCTTTTTCACTGGGGCAGAACTTTACAGAACGCTTCGGAATGACGTCCCATCTGAGACGCCCTTCAAAGCATTCTTCTCCATGATGACAGGCTGCCGTTCACCCTGTTGATGGAGCTACCGTTGTGCTGCTCCTGAACAAATAAATCCTCCTATGTTTGCACTCTAAAGGCAAAGATTTACCCTCTGGCTCAAAGGAGGGCGTGTATGTCAAAGCATTGAGTAATGAGTTATTATTTGGATAAAAAGGTTATCGCTGTCCGCTGTCATGGACTGTTATGCCGTTGAGGGTGTCCCAAGCTATGTTCTGTGCTTCCTGGCATAGTGTACAGCCTAACTGTTGCTCTGGATAAGCAGTTACTGACGACACCAGAATGGATAAAGGCTATCGCTTGCTAATGTTTGTTCAACCGAAAGCCACACACCGCTCCAGAGAGGCAGCGCCTGTCAGTTACGTGTTTAAGTCATACTGCCATCATTGGCGGCCGAGACAGAATAATTTCCTCCCGTTTAAAGGAGGACCTCGCAATTAAAATCAGATTGAGCCATTACAAAAGGCATGCCTGATTACACCGCGTTACTGAAGCTTACATCACGGTCCTCGCTGATCAGATTAAATCTGTTTACAAGGACTTGTATTACAGGCCAAAAAAATAGAATAAAATCCAGCTCTCCCACATTGCATGTTAGCTGGAATTAGTGAGAGACTGTAACCTTTTTTAATTAAAAAAAAAAAAAAAAAAACACCAGAGGAAGACTAGCTCCACCTTGAGCGAAGCAAAAGTCTTTGTTTATTAGGATGGAGCGACTCACGGAGCACGTCCGGAATGTCAACTCCCGTCTGAAGCAGAGGCAGACGGCTTCTCCAGGGCTGTTTCATAAAGTGACAGGACACATTTCTCCTGATTTGCCTGGCAAGGTAATTGTTTTTCCAAGCCTGCCAGCATCTAATCCAGCCCTAAATGGGCGACATGATGGAGGCTAAAATTGATCAAATGCATCTTTGGACAGACCAGGCATTCATAATAGTTTTTTTCTGAGCAACAAATGAAAAATGATCAACAAAACTGGCTGCCTAAAATACTATTATGACTATTAAAATGTTAAATACTTTTTCTCAGTTCGTGATGCATGGGAAACACTGGAAGGACATCTTACGGCAGATGGCACTTAAAACAATGCAACACACAAAGAAAAGGTCTTATTTTAATGCAACAAGCAACAACTACACAAAGCCCCATTGTTTCCTTACAACAAATGATTCCATAAAGGTAAACTTTCATACCAGCTTTTGGTTTCAGAAATCCGGAAGAAATTCAACTTAATGTCAACTTAATTAGAAAAACGAAACTGCTAGAGCAGTGTTCGCCAGCATGTTGACCGTGAGCCGTTAGAAGCTCGCTTGGAGCCAGCGAGTCGTCCACGTAACACTTTTTAGAAAGTGCATCAGTTGTGTTAATTTTGCTTTTTTCCCTCTTTTGTAAATGTATTCGCTGTGCTGCAGAGTGGACGAGAAAGTTGAAGTAACGTCACCGCTGCCACACCCCCACCTGGCCAACAACTTTTACAATATTTTTTTCCTTCCAAAGTCGGGGGGGGGGGGGGGGGGGGGCAACTGAATGACCTTCTCCATCGCCTTCCCAGTGGTCAGAGGCACAATTTTGTTTTATATGGTTACAATTGCTGGTAAATAATAAACGAGGACCGCCCGCACTGCCAAAGAGAGGCCACTGCACACGCACACGCATCCACACACGCACACGCATCCACACACGCATCCGCCCGCCACGACCGCCTCTCAGTCCTGCGGCTTTCAGCGCGGTGTCCCTGGCCCGGCTGTGGCCTTTCTGACTTTTTGTTTATATGCATGAGCGCTCCATCAAGGAGATGCGGCCCTCCTTGGCCTCTCTGCAGAAATCTGTTAAGATTTCAGGGGCTGTTGCCATAGAGACTGTATTCATACAGTCAGGTGGCGGTTGGGCAAAATAGCCGCGGATTCTACAGCAAGGGGAGCTCGTTTATAAATTAGCAGCACATTTTAGGCATCGCTTCGCACGGACGGCTTCTCGCCTCACCATAGCCATAGCAGCTTCTGAAGCATCCACCTGCCCTGTCCTTCTGGTCCCTCCAAGTATCCAAAAAATGCGACACAAAAGCATTCATTCTCTGGCGTCTTCATATACAGTTAAAATGTATGAGGAACTTTCAGAATGCATCCCAGCGCAGTGAAAAAAGAAGATAATATTCCTGTATGTGAAGCATACATGTACAAAAAACGACACAAAACCCATCTTTGAATCTTGACTCAAAGGAATATGAGAAAAATAACGGTTAAAGTCTTATTTATATTATTACTATATTTCTTCTGCCAAACATCTCTCTGTCTTTATAATAATGGTCAGCTTGGTGACAAATATCCCATACACAAGAAGCGTTGCTTGACCTAGAAGTTAACAGCGGCTTCAGTACTAAGCTAGATTCCCTTCCTTGAGGTTTGGATAAAGCCTTCAAATGTTACATTCGTAGCATTCCATTTGTAATACAAGAATCAGTAGATTAATGACACAAACCACAGGGTGAAAGGTAACTGCTTAGATTCTGTGAACGACACATTGCCTTCATTCAGTTGAACCGCAGTGCCCCCTACTGTGTGATTTCTGAAGTACAGTTTTTGGCAGTTTGTTACATAGACAGAAATAAACTAAAACTAATATTGACGATTCCCAAAATAAAGGATAATGTTTCTTGATTTATATTTGGACATATTTTACCCAGAAACACAAATCTTGGAAAACAGACGCAATAAATCACACAGAAACACAAGCCTAAATTTGTTGAAATTAGAATACACTATAAGGCTTAAAGTTACCTTTCGTCATTTTTACTAACATGGAATCCAGTCCAAACCTGACATACATAGAAGTCAGATGAAATTGAAAATCACCTTCTTAAATGTTAAAACCGTCTCCCAGCCAAACGTTGTGTTTTTATCGATTGCATAGGCCTACAATGCAAGATTAATTTTCGCATGGTTCTTTCATATGGTTAATTACTTGGGCTCATTGTCAGTGTGACCTTTTGATGGTTTTGAAACGTTTTTGTACCAGTCATTCTGTAGCGCACCGGTTTCAGGAATGAGGTATATAGTTTTGGTGTTCGTTGATGCTATTTTTGGTAGCCTCACTAGGGGGCAGAATGATTGCGGGGGAAACACAAGACCCCGAACCCAGGCGTCGGCCTCACAGAGGAAGCGTACTAAAGGCCCGGAGGTCCTTTGCTGTCGACGGTTTGGTCAGGTTTAATTAGGGCCGTACATGTTTGCGGGGCGCGATTCTGGCCGACAACCATTAAAGTATTCAAAGAAAAGGTCTGATATATTTAGTAGTGAAATGCTTTTAAAAACAACCTGCTTTATTTGAAAATGGATTATGTCTGACAGTACAAAGTTTTGGAAACGGGTACATTGACTTAAAGTCTGAATATAACGGAGCCAGTTTTACTTTAAACTGAAATAACTGATTAAGATGGACCTTAAATGAAATACCTTACATTTATTTTGTTTAATTTTTAAGAACGAACGAAAGCCTGATGTGGAATTTATACTAGGCCTCCTAATACCTCTGTACGCATCAAGGAATAGATTAACAATTTTTCACAAATACAATACAAATAATTTATCACTGTTTATTACATTCATTTTGTTTGACTGGATGACATACATATTTTACTTTATATAAATATATACAAACACATTTTCTCCCAATAAACCATACGTTTTCTTCTGGTGAATGCATTTATTTCAACCTCACTGGCAACCTAAACAGTACAAGTATACTTCCTGTTCTGATAAACACTCCAGCATCTCATAAAAAATATATGACAATAAATATGTATCATACTCAGTGTTTGAATACATCCATAAATGTCTTCTTAATACCAGACTCAAGGCACAGCAGTACAGCTAATAGAGACATGATAGAGTACTGCTGGGAAGGTATTTCATATAGCATATATATCCCAGTCCTGTACTCACAGTTTGACCACAGTATACTAGTACCACATTTACTTAACAGGTTAGCTGTACCTTACCTGTCTTTACTCTGTACAGTCTGTGTCACCTGCAGCAGAATGCGAAAGTCTAGACATGTTATTTCTGTACTAACTACAGGAAATGTTGCAGACATTAACTGCTCCAATCATTGGTTTGCTGTAGGTGGCACATTTTGACAATTGCTAGATCAGTCTGAATTTAACAGTATGGCTGGTATTACAGAAATCAGTACTGACTTAATGTGCAATGTAACTGCATATAAAATGGCATTGATCCTGATTATGTAATTCCCTGGATGGACACTGGAGCCCGTATTGATATATGTAATGGAGGAAATACTGATTTTTTTTTCCATACAGCTCATTTACACAATATTGTATTAACATCTTATTAAACCGATACATTATTTTGCTTTTATTAAGATCTGTATTCATGTATAATATACAAAATATTTTAATTGCTATGTAGTGCAGATAAAATCACTTTGATTTTTAAAATGTATTAAAAACTTACAAAGCGATACATTTCACATTCTGTAGCGTACACCTGTTCACTGAGATGAAAAAATATTTGTCTTAAATATTATGAATGGAAATACAGGTGTTTGAAAGTTTCCTAATACTACAAGTCAGCACTGGTATCTTCAGTTTGAAAGATATCCAAACACTGATTTTAAATGTTTGGCAAAAGTATATACAGCATTTGCAACATAATTAAAACTGCACCATTAAAAAATACCATATAAAAATGCACAATAGCATTATATGCTTAAAACACTTTAAAATTTAGCACACCCCTTATATCTTTAACACCACAAAGTGGCTGGCACAGAAAATCAAAAGTGCATTCTGTCAGTGTACACACATCACATACACGTGATACAGGAAATCAACAGGGCATGATGTCACTCAGTGTACACGCTTCAAGTCACCTGATACACACAGCAAATCGGGAGGCTATTTTGTTACACAAACATCCTTGTGATTTTCTGATATCCAGAAACAGCATTAAAGCAATCAAATACTAAATAAATGCTTACAACATGCATATAACCAATCACACGCCTTATTTAGTCATCATTTTTAAAAACCATTTAGTTACTTTAAAATTTTTCGTTTTTTTTCAGCCACTCTCAATAGTTGTTCTTTTTTTAAAATATTTTTGTTCGACCCATTTGTTTCAATATCATAAAAAACAACATATCAAGTAAACAGCAAAGAAATAGCAGACAATCTGTCCCGCAGAGGCTGCTGATTGGCTTGTTTACACCCACACAGGTTGACTGGGATCTGCTCTGGGTTCTCAGGTGTGTCACTGGGTGTGGACCTCAGCTTCGGGTCTTGGTATGAGCAGCCTGGATGAGAGGAAGCACCCTTGCCCCAAAGCAGTGGAATACACTTTGGTGCTGAGGGGGGAGCCAAACGGAGAGGCTGGGGTAGGGCCGGCACTTTCTTGAGCAAACATGAGCTTTTTGGACTCTACATGACGGTGACTGTCTGGACTGACGTGACTGATCCATATGCTTGTCCTGCTGCTTTCCTTCTCCGGGTGGTGAGAAGAATTGCAGCCTCCCCTGGAGTGAGAGTCGTGCTTGTCAGCCGGACAAAGGGAGGACACCTCCAGCCCCAGTGCGGGGTCTGCCGCATGGCGACCAGCAGCAGTTCGGACCCTGTCAATATGTCGGTGCTGGATCGGGTTCTGAGAATAAGCCAGTCTGCTCTGGGTTTTTTGCCCACTCTTGCTGTTATTATCTTCAGTCCACCTCTTGTCCTGCGCCTTGCTTTTGGCGGTGGGGGACCATTCTTGAGTCGGACCTGAACTCCTTTGTGGTGACTGGAATTGTGGAAGGCGGTGCAGTGGAGATTCAGATGGTAGTTTTGGTGGCGAAGTCGTCCTGCTCCTCTGACTGTGCCTCTCCACCTTTTTGGGCATGGGGACATTAGGATCAAGGGGCTGACTCCTAGAGTTACTCCTTATCAATGGCAGCACGTCCTTTGTCTTGGGTGTCAGAGCTACGGGTTTCTCACTATCCAGTTTACCACACAGCCGCAGGACCTCCATATACTCCAGGTCATCGGGTGGTAGTGGCTTTGTGTTGTTGCACTGTAAGGTAACATGGGCTTTAGACTTCATCCAGGCACTATTCTGCATTTTAATGCTGCTACGCTCCTTGGGGTCCCAGGTCGCACGGACAACTGGCCCTCTTGACTCCAGCACAGGAGGTATGTCCCTGCTTATGAAGCTGTGTTCTCTTCTGACAGGAAAGGTATCATGTGAAGGGTAATAATCTGCAGTCTTTTCTGGGGCCACATTGAATCGATAGGGTTGGTAGTGATACTGGACTCTCCCGTTCTCGAACGACGGCTGCAGCTTTGTGATGTGGAAGGGTGACTGGCAAGATTTCTCGAAGGACGCGCATGGGTTGACTGGCAGCCAGAACTGTGGTGTCGCTGCTGGAAATTTTGCTTGCACAGCGTCCACCTTGGGGAGGATTGTAGGAGCTGCATGAAGAGAGCGGACCCGGCGGATGGCGGGGTGTGTTGTGACTCCACTGGCAGTCCTGAGCACCGGACTGTCGTACACGGTGGAAGGGAGTTCAATCTGCTGAGGGTCTCGAAACTTTATGGACTGGTGGAAGGACCTGAGCCTGAGTTTATGGTCAGGGCTTAGGATGTGATGCTTATGAGGACTAGTTTTAGAAGCATGAGAAGCGTGTAAGGGGATGTTATCAGGTTGGCTCTGGCAAACCTTGGGGGAACTCCTGGTGGGAGGAGACTGCTTGTTGTAGTATAGCTTCCCAGCAGGTTGTGGAGGACATTGGGAAGGCGAAGGCAGCTTGCACAGCGGCAACATAGGCTGAGTGAAGGTCTCTCCGGCCCTGAACGGGGAGACACTGAGGAGACAGCTGGGCTCTGCAGGGATGAATGCAGAGTTAGCACTCTTGCTTTTGGTAGACTGGGGTGAGGGAATTGGAGGTGTGGTCTCATAGCCATTCCGCAGGGAAGAGGGTTGAGCAATAGGGGGATTAGGCTTTAGGGCGTTCCAGGGCTCCTGCACTGGGCAAACTCTGTCACACACTCGTTGGGCAGGGGAAATTCTCACTTGATGCTCTGTCGGTGTTGCAGACTTGTCCTCAAATTCTGAGTGCGTGAGAGACAGTGGGTTTATATTCCGCTGCATCTGGAGATAAAATTACACAAAACAAGAAGAGTTTGGAGCATGTGGAGCAGATGTTTTCCAAGTAGCGGACTTACTGACAGTGTGCCTGTTTTGAGGTCACTCACCTTTAGGTTTAGCTGTTGCACTTCACCTGCCTCCTTTGTAGGAGTAAGAAAAGATGATTTGACGACTGTGACAAGTTCTTGACCTTCTGCAGGAACTTTATTCACTGCAGGTTCCCTATCAACTGGATGTTCTTGACCCATTGAAGATTCTTGTCCAACTACAGAGATGTTACTTTGTTGTACCACAGGTTCTTGGCTGACTGCAAAGACACGGATCTTCAGAGGTTCCTTTACCATTCCAAAGTCATGGCTGATTGCCGGCTCTTGGCTTGTTGCTGGGACTTGAGTCTTTTTGGATTGCGTCCTCTCTGATATGCCATGTGTGGGCAGAACACGGGCTAGTGGTCGTTGTGTAAAATGAGGCAAGACAGTGCTGGCATTTGTACCTCTGGATCTGTTGATTATTGACTGTGAGCGCAGATTCACTGTCACAGACAGCCCCCCTCCAGGGTTGGTGGCTGAGGGAAAGGGGTAGGAGGCTTCTGTAGAAGCTATGTTTCTGTTAGCCACCTCAGCAGGCCTCTGGGGCTGTAGGGTTGGTGGGAATGACCAATCCCGGGTGTCAGGCGGTGCGTGTTGTCGGGGTGGAGGCATGGCCATAGGGGTATCGGTCGGCCGATTCTGAGATTGGACCAAAGCTGTAGCTTGCATGTGGGCTGCACCCTTTGGAAAGGGTGGGGGAGGGAGGAGGGTTACGGGGCCAACAAGAGCAGGGCCTTGTGGGAGGTCCAGAGCTATATCTCCTGGGGAGGGACAAAACAATGGCATGAGGGCAAGGACACTGAGGACAGGGATTGGAAAGGTAGGCCGAGCAGAGGCCGAAAGGGAGAGGACTGCCTGGTACCCGGTCACACTGTTCCATCTCAATTTTCTAAACTCACCTGACCCATCCCAAGTTGACTATAGCCCTTCTAAAAGATATTTTACTATGCATCACATTGTAGAGCAAAATGAAGTCTTCCTTGTAACACATCACATTTTTTAGATTACTTTAAGGCCAAAGCCTTCCAGATATAAGTCCATTTCCCCACATCACTTCCATGATTGATACTAATGAATAGGAAAGTTAACTGTTTAGTCGGAAATCCGGGGCCAACCAGACTGAGTAAGAGACGATCCAGCTGAGGCTACCGGGCTTGCTGCCTGGCACCGGCATTGCTAAACCACTGACCTGGTCGATTCTGCCAGCAGGGGGGTGGATAGTTCTGGTTGCAGGTGACTGGTGGATTCTGGGAGGGGGTGGGGACTCTGTCCTCACTATGCTGGCTCTCCTCACTCGAACGCAGAACGCCAGGGCTCAAGGCCCCCCGGGCCGAGGTCAAGGCAGGACAAGTAATCTGCCCGCTATGGCTCTCAGAGGCCTGATCAATTTGGGATCGGGTCTTGGGCTCCGAGGCCCCCTGAAGGGAGGACCCACGGGTTTGCCGGATCCCTTCATGGGGAGAATCCGATGACTGTTGGGTAAGGGGCAGATTCGGGTCTGGGCTGCAGTCCTGGGACAGTAGGGGGCTAGCATGTCCTGGGGGAGAGGACGAGAATGGTTCAGAGCTGCTGGTACTGCCCATGCTTCTTGAGGGGCGTGGACTGAGTGTGCTAAACTGGAAGGACATGGGGTCAAAGTCCAGGGAGCCCACACTCATGTCGGGGAGGGTGAGGTCGACATCATCAGTGAAGCAGGGGGAAGAGATGAGGACAGGCACCGTTATGGGGCCCTTACTGGCGTCATTCTGGCCCTGGGTAGTGCTGTTGTAGGTGCTGAATAAGGCGGAGGGGGCGTCGCTGCTGGAGCGGGGCCTCCGGGATCGAAACTCCCCTGAAGTTCCTGGGACAAAAACTCTGGGTAAAACTGAGAGCCCATGAGGCACAGAACCCCCCCACACACACTCACACAGACACACACACACAGCATCACCGTTACCTTCTGTGCCCGGGAGTGAGGTCAGCGACTCCTCACTTCTGGCAGATCGCAAAGAGCCCCTGTCCACTCTGCCCCCTACAGGCCAAAGAGGAGTAAACAAGTTGGCATTTCCTATTCCTGTTCTTCTAACGCTCATATGTAGTAGGATTAACTTCATAATAACTTTATAAAGGGATGTGCTGGTCCATGCTGTGACAGGTGCTGGTTAAAGCCCCAGGAAAGGGCTTTGTTTTTGTACCCTTGAGAAAGGCACTTAGCCTGAATTGTAGATGTATGGAATAATAACAGAATAGTTTAATTTTCGCATAGCTCTAATAGTAGGGAGTATACGGTAACTGACATGAGTCTGTTTACTGCCTTGTGCAGCTGTGTGAATATGGATTAGCATGCATACGCTGGCTGGGCAGCCATACTCTCACCACTATGTGTCAGTCCCTTTGTCTGGGCAGGCATGCTGGGATTGCGGCGCGGCTTCCGCCGTCCCGCATGCGACGACTTCCCCAGAGAGAAGAAGGCTCGCCAGCCACCCACGGGGGACATCTTGAGCTTATTGGAGGACCTCTTCCTGTATGGATGATTGCAGAAGCAGAAGCGCTGTGTTGTCTGGCAGCTGCATGCGGTCCACAGCAGCACAGGCAAGCAGCAAGGTTGCAAGGTTCTACCTCTCAGTGGGAAGCTCGATGACGGTGTGGAACCTGCCCTGCAGGGCTCCGGGGCCGTCTCCCACTTCAATGTACTGGCTGCCCTCCAGGTCAGGGGAGTTCATCTGGACCTGTGTCCGGGCCTGGGCTTCTTCCAGCGTCAGAAGCTTACTGGACGGGGACGACACCAACAAGGACTTGGGTCGGGACAAGGAGCCCTGACCTATGGGAGGACAGAGAGGCGGATTGTTTTTTTTAATTTTCGGACACGAGGCACATGCACGTGCGCGCTCACGCGGCCGGACCGGTGTGCACCTGCGCCTTCACGGATGACGGAGCTCAGCTTGGAGCTGAAGAGCGAGTCCACGTGGTTTAGGATGAACTCCATCACCACGGACTGGATGCGGACCTCCATAAAGGCAGCCGTGCCACCGAAACAGGCCGACTCGATCTGCTTGGACCTGGGCAGGGCGAGTGTGACGCTAGTCCATTATTCCCAGCAGCCGCATGCACAGATGTCCACAAGCACATATAAACATACTGGGGGTATAAATGCGACCTCTGCTGTGTGTGTGTGCAGTTTCCATATTCTCCCCATGTTGTGCAGATTTTCTCTGTCTCCTCCAGTTTCCTCTCACAGTACAGAAACATGCAGCTAGATGAACTGCCACTGCTTAAATTTCCCATCATGCATTTATTACTGTCTTTTGTAACGGATGGGCATCCCATCCAAGATGTCCCCCACTGCCTGTGACAGGGTCCGCAATGACGCTGTACTGGGTAAGCGGCTGGAATGTGTATCGGTGGATGTGTAACACGGAGATGTGACAGCAAGGGACCTGAGGAGGTTGGGAGCCCAGACGATGGCCAGGTTTTTGGTGTGCATGTTGGTGACACTGCTGAAGGTCGCCAAACGGGACAGGTGTTTCATGAGAAACTCGAAGGTTCTGCAAAGAAACACAGGAAGTCACTTTTAGTTACCAAAGCCTGCCTGTGTTGGTCCTATACCTGCCAACCCCCCCCCCTCCCTTCTCCACTCCGCTGTGGACAGGTTCTGCAACTAGTGGTTTCAGTTACTGATCTTACACTTACCAGCCATTTAAGACACACCACCGGTCTACGGAAGAGGATTAGGGCCACCATGAAAATATTATTTGAATTCTGACTTTAATGTCAGAATTCTGACTTTTTT
>JAODJU010000036.1:12954659-13012385 GCA_026776725.1 Gnathonemus echidnorhynchus
TATTTGAATTCTGACTTTAATGTCAGAATTCTGACTTTTTTTCTAAACTCAGAATTCTGAGATTAAAGTCAGAATTCAAGTAATATTTTCATGGTGGCCCTAATCCTCTTCTGTACCGGTCAGTCGCAATATGAGGAGTATTTACTCAGCCTCTTGGTTCTTTTCCAATTAATAGCATTAGGGGTATTACTCAAATGTATACAAAAAAATGCAAAACGTGTGGGGCCGCAGTTCTGTTTTTGGCCGGCAGAGGGCGAGCACTGACCTGTAATGTGGAGGAGGCAGCTGCTGAATGACATCATGGATTTTAACGAGACGCTCCTCATCTGTTGCTGCAGTCACAGCATCCTGCAGATGAGCAGGTGAGTCAGACATCGTGAGACCTGGGGCGTCTGAATCAGTCTGAATCTGTCTTCATTCTTTGCTCAGATTGTCTCCACAGTAATTACTTATATATTTCTCTATAGAAACATATTTGTACATTTTGTATAAATTATATTCATATTTTTATGTTGTTTATGCAGTGTGAGATAATATACAGAATATACAGAAATCCCAGCATACAGTGTGAGCTGGGGATTGGCAAAATTCCCATAATGCAGTGCACGCAGTCCATGAGTGCGGCTTACGGAGAACTTGTGATAAAGATGGTAGGTGAGAAGTGGGTTGGGCAATTCGCGGAAGTAGAGCTTGCACAGGGAGCCCACACAGTGGATGTCCTGGAGGTACACATCCTTGGTCAGGTCCGGAATCTGCTCCGAGTCAAACTCATGGCTGGATTGAGAGGAGGGGCAGACACACACAAACAGAGCAAGGTCTCACAGACGGCTCCAAAGTTACACTTGCAATATACATTAATGGGACTTGTTTACAGCCTTTATCAACCTTTGACACCCCACACCTTAGTTGACGGAGTGGTTTCACCTACATCCGCCAGCCAGTGGACTTCCTGATGCTGTCATTTACTATTCCGTCCCACAGACTCCAATTCCACCCACACTAGCATCTGAATAATGTATGTAGTGTAGTTTCATGTTCCAAAATCCATACAGTCAACAGGGATATTTTCTGATAAATGCGTCGTTAGGCGATTTTGCAGTTGTGAGAACATTATATACTGTACTCACACAAACTTAGATGGTATTAGCTGCTTCACACCTAGACTATGTGGTACAGCCTAAATAACAGTATAGTAAATACATAACCCAGTAACATGGCTGTTTATTATCAAGTATTATGTACTATACATAATTGTAAGTACTATGCTTTTATATGACTGGTAGGTCATAGTAGTATAGTAGGATTTTCTACACCAGCTTCACCACAGACACATAATGCGATGCGTTATAACGTTATGGCGGCTACGACGTCATTAGGCGATATGAATTTTTGAGCTCCATTATAATCTATATATATCTATGACTGGCTCGCTAAGAGACAAACGCAAAATGCTATTTTTGCTTTTCTCCTCAATAAAGCAAAAATCCTCTTTGGATTTCTTCAGCCTAGAGAATAGGTGAAGGGCTTCGTGAACATGTGGTGGTGTAGGTCTTTCGTAAAAGCGCAGTGGCTACCTGTACAGGGTTACCCTCCCTGTTACTAAATGAGCAACTACAGCACTTCAGTACAGAAATGTATTTATTCCAAACAAGTTTCAAAATACAAAAACAAATCACGCCTATATCAGTGTTGCAAGGGTCAAATAAAGCAGCTACGACATAAAAGCGTTTCACTCCAGTATGTCCACATTCTTTTTGTTTCTCAGCTCATGACATCTGTTTTGACAGGAATGTTTAGGACCAAAACAATAACGACATCTAAAACCTATCTGGCAAATGCCTGGTAGCCTTCAAAGGTGAATGGGAAAGAGCCTCGTTTTAAGGTATTAACCTTCAATAAAATAAAACAAATATTGCAAAATACTATTGTATCCTCTGAGCCGCCAGTTAGTCTTTATACTATAGGACTCTATTAATTTTTTTTTGCTTTTGCTATTCTTCAGTTTAGCTATTAAAATACCACATGCATTATGGGAATGAAAGAAATATTGCATTATCACTTTAAAATTAAAACTAACAGGTTAATGTGTCAGCTTTTGACTGCCCTAACTTTAATGCACAATAAACGTATATTGATATAAATGGCACTGTCTTTTTTGAAAATATATCGACATATCACGAAAAGTCGCTATACTGCCCCGCCCTGTTCTCAGTGGTGCAGGCTTGGCATTGGCTTGGCGAAAGGTCAAGTCTGCAAGTCTTACCGCAGTTTCTGGATGTTGGAGGCAATTCCAGATAGTCGGTACATTCCATCGACCACGCCATGCTTCTCTATGAACTCCGTGCAGCTCTTCAGTACCTGGGGTACTGAAAGAGGGAAAATCCCGCAGGGTCTAGATCAGGGTTATTCAAATCATTGTCCTCGAGGTCCAAGCAATGCTGGTTTTCCAGCCTTCCTTTACCTGTCAGCCAGGTGTGAAGCCTCTGATCAGAATCAGTAATTATTAAACTAACTACCTGGGAGAACTGAAAACAAGGCCTGGATTTGGAATGGAGGTCCAGATTTGAAGAACCCTGGTCTAGATTTTGGGTAAATGTATAGAACGTGAAGCCAGTTCTCCGGCTGTCGGCTTGTCTTTACTGTGGTTACCGTGGTCTTAATCACGGTGAACGTGCACACGTACCATCCTGGCCCGAATTGAGCAGGTGCTCCCCCAGGTCGCAGCCAAACACCCTTTCCCGAAGGATTCCCCGCTGCTTCAGTTTCTGCTTGCTGGGTCGCGACTTCATGAAGCTGCGTAGGAATGTGATGATCTTCCCGTGCTTCTTACACACTGGTGGATACCCAAAGGGGTGGTAGCCAATGAGAGACATGCGATAGCTAAATCAGGACAACGCAGGGCATCGCAAGGTCGCCATTACTACAGTATACCTCAGTCATCCTGCTGCTTTTCACTCAGGCTCACAGACACACCAAAAGCAATGAGAATGATAGTTAGTACAGCTGACTTAGACTTGAATTATGTCAGATGCCCTGAACTAAAAACAGTGGCAGACTGGAATAGCTCAGATCAGATTTTAGCAAATCTGAGGATCAGTTTAAAGCTGCTAATTTTCCTTGAAATAAATATTTGAGAGGCCATAAGCCTTTGTGACACACTTTGTGAGGAGCAGCAGAAGCTGTTTATGAGCCAGCAAGGTGGAAGTACCTGGTTTTGGCACAGAATTGGTGACGGACTGAGGGAGTTTGTCGTTTATCAGTTCCACACACTCGCTGGGAAAAAATCCCACCTGCACACAATAGGGGAGACCATAGTGAGTAGAGGCATGATTACATAATGCCTATTTAGCATTGTAGCCCTTGGGTGGTCCAACGAAGAACTTCGCAAAAAAAGCTCCCAGGCAATAATATCACAATGGAAGGCTAGTAGAAGAATGATAATGATTCAGACATTACCAGAATGCATTAGTCATAAGTCCCATTTTATGGCACAGGCTTCACCGTGGAGCTATTTTATGATGTGGGTCCTACAGTGCAGCTGCTTTGTAGAATGAACCCCACAGTGAAGCCACTTTATGAAATGGGTCCCACAGAGGAGCTGCTTTATATGATGAGTCCCATGGCGGAGATGCTTTATATCGTGAGTCCCACGACAGAGTTGCTTTACTTCACGAGTCCCACGGCAGATATACTTTATAACGTGAGCCCCATGGCAGAGCTACTTTATGACACGTCTGCCTATTAAGGTGTCATGCCTTTAAGTAAAGGAGGACCCAAGCAGCTAAAGGTCTACTCAGTACTATATGGTACTAGACTGGATACTTTAAATTTTCTTTTAGCAATCATCACTTCATATCTTCAATAAATGAATGCCAGACCTCAGGAAGTCGGAAAGGGTCCATATTGAAAATGCTAGGTGACATTTGGTGATATTTATACACGAAGGTGATCATGTATTGTTAAGCCTAGTTAATGAATTATTAGAAATACTCCTCTTTAAGGGTGAAAGGTCCTCAACGGTAGGAATCATTCTGAGATATGAGGTATGACAGTAAAAGACAGTATACAGATCACAGGAGGCTATGGATCAGCTTTCTGTAGCCTCAGACAATGCTGTCAAAATCACCGTATAGTTTCACACAGGTTTCAAAACCACAAAAAAACAAAGGCTCCCTATTCAGGAAGATAAGCATATGTTCAGTGTGTAAACAACATTAATCCATTTTAATGTCTGCAAATGTGAACAGCATTAAACCTGTTTAGCATATGCAAATATTACTAACAATAACCCCTGTTTAACATATGCAAGCTGTATGTTACTGTTACTTATTTAAAGTTACATGATTTAAAATAATTTGGGATTAAGTTATTGCAAGCAAAACAAAACAAAACCAAAGCTTACTTAATACATCACAACCAAAAACTAAATGTGCATTTTATATATTTCTTTAAATATACTGTAGCAGCTCTATGATCTCAGAAGCTAAAATATAAATATATTAGAAATCAATATATTTCAAGAAGAACCACATGGAGTCTAAACCCAGACGCTCACTCCATGGAGAACCCGGAGGCTGAACAATCTAGAAAGACCAAACAGCGGCTATTATTGTCCTTACCCTGCCTGTCATAGTTCTTTTAATCTGATCCTTCACAGGCAACAACAGATGGATACATCAGTCCAGTGTTAGCAGATGAGATCTTATGATCTGTGGAAGCCATGAGTCCAGGCTGGTGTGGCTCTCTCACGGCACTGCTACATGCACTACTACCTCCCACCCTTTCTACCTGTGCTGTGCCAGTCCAGCCTGTTGAGGAATGCAGTGCCGCCTAGTGGCCAAAGAATAACGGAACACAGTGTACCTTTAATCTGACAAAGCACCTAGTAGTAATGATGCATCAGTCACAGAGAAATAGGGTGATAACCAATAGAAAGCTCTCTTACATTCACAGAGAAATGGGGTGATAACCAATAAAAAGCTATCTTACATACACAGAGAAATGGGGCAATAACCAATAAAAAGCTATCTTACATTCACAGAGAAATGGGGCGATAACCACTAAAAAGCTATCTTACATTCACAAAGAAATTCCAAGATAAGACCAATACGAGCACTGACAGATAAAAGAAATGTAAATCAGTCTGGTCTGGACAGGCTAAGGAATTATCTAATGGTTTAATTAGGCGGGAATGGCAGAATTATTATTTTCTGGATTTATGGGGGACAGATAGGAACAGGTACAATACAATATAAAACATAAAATCATTTTGGTAAGCAGAACAGGCCCCAAACTGTTACGAATGTGGGGGAGAACATGATAGAACACAGGAAATTTTACTTACTAACAAGTGTCGGGGGGTATAAATCAACACAATTAACTTGGTATATAAACAAAACAAACTCTTTTACATTCACAAAGAAATGGAATGATACCAACAGGAAGAAGTTCTGCTACATTCATACATAAATAGGATGAATACAGGGCCAATAAGAAGTCCTGTTACTTTCACACAGAAATGGAATGAAAACAGGGCCAATAAGAAGTCCTGTTACATTCACACAGAAATGAAAGGAAAACAGGATCAATAATAATCCACAGGTTACATGCATTTTGTTTCACCTGAAAGCCGTGCTTTCCTCTCCACCAAGTAGTGTCTTCCTTTGGGGGCATGTCAATTACAGACACCATGTCTCCTACCTGAAAAAGAGATTTTGTCAGTTCTCTCCAGTTTATTTTACACAGTTCTGTACTATATTTTACACTAAGGATACAAGCAAACCCCAGTTTGATATTTTTCACCTGAGCCTAGCCAATCACCTCAAAGGACAGCTCATCGGCCGCCTGGGCGCTGTATCGCTTGATGACGTGCGCAGCAGCAATGGCAGGAACGTTAATGGAGGACTCATCATGCACCAGAAGATGGTTCCCTTTGTTATCAATCTGGGAACAAAATTACATTAACCTTGATGGCTGGTAGGACGCATAACAAAATACTGTCCCCCTAGTGGATAACAGGAGGTATTTTATGATGGTTTTTGCTCATTTGGCTGTAGAAAAAGATTGGATGCAGTCTACTTGGTGCCCACTGGGCAGTCTGTGACACCTGACTGTTTGTTCATTGGCTGGGAACCACAGTTAACCCACACAGCTGAAGCCGTTCAATAAATAAATTGTTAGCAAAATGGTTGCCCGTGTTATGTCACCTTAAAATATCATTGACTGACAGAGCAGTACAAGTAAGGTATGAGAGAAAGTCAGAATCAACAGATATATGTGGAGAAAAATAAGACAGGAAAATAGGGAGGGTATACCTCCATCCACGTCAGTGCGGGTCCACAGTTAATCTTGTTGTCAGCAATCGCCGACAGCCGTGAAAGATAGACCGTCAACATCTGGAAAACTGCCTGGAAGGCAAAAGGACCAAGACAGGCAGAGAAACAAAAAGCTTATCATAAGCCAAAAAACGGGCATTGGAGTAAACGGAGAGACAATGTACTACGTGGGAACTAGGGCCCTTTCCGTCAGGACAAAGCGTCAGTGTACAAAGAGACAGATGGAAAATATCAGTTTGGAAAACCCAGTGCTCCTGAGCCCGTAGTTCAGGACCAATGACGCACAGGAATGTCCACAAAAGCCCCATTACTGCAAGATATCATTACAGTTTAATTATAAACCTCGAGCCCATTATAGCGCGGGCAGAAATCCCCTTCTCTGTGTACAGACAACAAATATGAAGTTTCAGCTTCCCCAGCAAATAAACACCAGAGGCACACAGCTCAGTTTCTTTCGACCGGAGTCCAAAATACACTCATCCCGTTAAACATCCAGTTAGCCGATGACTCACTGGATAAAAGCACTAAATGATAAATGGTCCACATCAAGTATTACACAACGTCCACAGAGCATCAACAATTCAATTTTTTAATGCTGAAAAGCTTCCGTATACACTGGTAAATGTGAATAAACACTAGTTCCTAGTACAGTAAGATAATAATCAACTTTTTATTTATTGTTGTTATAAGTATGTAACCATAGGAGGTACTGCAGTTCACATTCTCTCTGAATGCAGAGAAAATTCTTGGTTCTCAGTCTGTGTATCTCATTTGCTCAGACAATGTGACTGAGGGACAGATTTTGCAGGACACAGGAATTTCTCAGGAGTGGTGTGCCTCCTGGTGGTTGTGTGTGTGTGTGGGTTTGCACAGATCACATTTCGGAAACCAAAATATCAGCAGTGTGGCAAAACCTGAAACTTATTTCAAGTCCCAATTTGCATAACCTCAATTTTATAAAAATATGCGAATGCAGTCAAAAAAGTAAGAATGTGAGAAGTCTTGTATTTCGTTTGGTTACTTGAGGTTAAGGTCAGCCCTGGGTCGGGATTAAAGATGTAATATGACTTCTTAGCTGTCCAGCAGCCTGTCACGCTTCATGGTTTCCCTCCTCGGACCTCTCTCACTGGGTCCCCACCACGGCTGACCGTCAGCACCCCACAAACACTGCCATTTCGGACATTCTCTGACCTTGTTCTCTGGCAATATTGATTTAGCCCGTGTCACTCAGATCTTCACCCTGCCCATTTCTCCTGCATTCAACATGTCGACTATGACAGCTTATTGTCTAATACATCCCAGACCTTGACATGCACCTTTTTTTACTTCATAATCAATATTATTCACTTCTCATGTTTTGGCTCATTGGTCTGCATATGTGTCTGTCTGTATCTGTGTGTGTGTGTGTGTGCATGCGTCTGTCTGTGTGCATCTGTGTGTGCGTGCGTGTGTGTCTGTCTGTGTCTGTGTGTATCTGTGTGCCTGTGTATGTGTGTGCGTGTGTGTCTGTGTACATGTGTGTGTGTGTCTTTGCGTGTCTATATGTGTGTCTGTGTATGTGTGTGTTATATCAGATGGACTGTGATCTGATCACTAGAAATATAAATAATTTTAAGATCTCAGTGCTAACTAAACACAAAAGAAATATCACATTTTTAACCTTGATATACTTGCCTTTATTTCTTTGTTAACTGAACGATGGATTTAAAGCCTTTTTTGATAAAAAGTAGAGAAGGTGTGTTTGACGCATCTGAGAAGTTTTGGCCACATTATTTCATGTCTGTTTGAAGTGTTTTAACATTCTTACAGTCCTGAAATGAATCCCAGTGTATTCTAGACAACACAGACTTCTGTCGGCTTTCTTTCTGCCTGCAGCACACCAGTGACGGAGATACCTGTGCAGGGCAGATCCGTACCTCAGGTTTGTCCTTCAGGCTGTCCAATCGGGGTAGCTCTGGGAGCTGAGAGAAGTGGCGGTCAAAGATGCAGAGGTGCAGGTGTTTGTCAAGGACGCGGAAGTCCTCGTAAGTACGCCTCACGACCCAGCTGTTACCCTGGAGGATGAGGGAGCCAAGTCAGAGAGCAGATGAAGGGGAGAGGCTGAGCGAGTCAGGGAGCACGAGTCAGACTAAGTGCATGCCAGAGGCTGAGCGAGTCAGGGAGCAAAGGTCTGAGCAGATGAAGGCAAGAAGCTGAGCTGGCCAGCGAGCATGAGTCAGAGTAGTAAAAGGCGAGAGGCTGAGTGACTCAGTGAGCACGAGTCAGAGCAAGTGCGGGCGAGAGGCTGAGCAAGACAGCGAGCTCGAGTCAAGATGACGGGAAAGCAGAGAGCAGAGAGTCAGAGTCAAAACTGTGATGGTTTGTGTTGTTTCCGTGACCTACCGTTTGCTGTGAAGCATAAATCCTCAAACAGTCAGCTAAATCTACATCTCATCCTACATCAGGGCTCAGCTCAAAATGCAGAGGGCAGAGGCCAGGCCGAGAGGGAGTGGATAGAGGCGAGGAACGGAGTCGGCCCTACCTGGCAACCGATGTGGACTAGGTGCAGCAGCTCTTGCGACTCGAAGCCGTTCCGTACCATCTCCTTCTGCTCCTCTGCCAGAGCCAGCTGTAGGCGGAGGGAGGGAATAAGTGAGAAGGACAGCAAGAGAAAAGGTGTGAGAGAATGGGACAGAGGCAGAGCGTGTGGGCGGGAGAGAGAGGTGTTCAGGTAGAGAGATGTGTTCAGATAGAGAGAGGACGCCAACTCAACCCTGCGCTCCAGGGCCCGTAGCTATATGAGGACAACAGTCTTCAGGAGGTAACTCTCTGCTGTCTGGTACACTCCGCAAAAACATTTATCACTGTCTCTGCTCTTTTTTCACTGCCTGTGGTTAAAAACCTCAGAGTAAATTGGAGAATATAAATATTTTTATCACACCTCACGCATGAGTAAAAGAGTTACTCCCAACTCAGGCCTCTCCTGTCTTTATATTTTTTTGGTAGTTGCCCCCAAAGTTCTATCCGCATTCTACAAAGGAACACTTTCCCATAATCCCGTGCCATTACTGCCCCGTTGCCAGGCAGCGGGAGAAGCTGTGCACGCACCTCCTACGAATGCTCTTCAGCCACACAACAGGCATATACACACTCTCCCCCCACGCACATACACTTCAGAAGGGGCCGTGCTGACACTGATCCATGTGATGAGACACTGCCCACGGGCCCTGATTGCTGGTCTCCCTTCATCACCAGTGTACGGTGACAGATCTGTCTGTGCCTCAGCCTCCTTCACAACTGGTCTCACAGAGCAGCCAGACTGTGTTATGGAGGGCTATACCCACATACGGGTAAGCATAACAGATTATACTCATATTTTAAAGTATAACAGAATATATTTATACCCAGGGAATTATAGCAGAGTACTGTATATCCAAAATAAGAAGAGCATAGTGGAGTATATTCATACTGGAGTATACAGTCATACTATACTATGTACTATGTACGAACTAAAAATATGGAATAGTGCAAGAAGGGGATACTGTACATACTTTCCATTCTGTTTTCCAATAGAAGTCACCTTTCAGTAGCAGAACTGACCCGTTAATTACAGTCAGAAACACAAAAGGCCCATATCTGATGTCATTATTCATCTCCAGGGGTGTCACAGCTGTAGCACCTGCCCCTCTGTCTACTCAACCATTCAGTGCTTTGCAAACATGGGTATTTTAAAATCAGTCCCAAATACAATAGGAGGCCAATGCACTAAGGTCAGTACGGGTAGACATGGTCACATTGTTCATGCAGTTATGATCTTTACCTGTACAGTGCCAAACTCAACATTGTCATAGTGGAAATGGGCACATTCTGCCAGTTTGGGAAAGTGGCCCTTGGTGATAGATAGCCTGAAAAAAACAAGACCCCCAATTAGCATTCTTCAGCAGTCTTGAATCACTCAAAGACCAGTAAGACCCCGACAGCCCCGAGCAGCTGGAATCACTGACTTTCTCACGGTCTTGACTTTCATGCTTGCTGTGCAGACGCCGGATCGAACGAGAGGCTCGTTGGTCAGATCTTGAGATCCGCGTGCCTGTGCATGTAGATTCAGACAACACCAATCAATCCACAGATCCGCATGCCTAGGCATGGAGATTCAGGCAATAATAATCAATCCAGGAATAATACCAAGCAAGCCTGTATTCAGCATCAAATTGATCCATAGTTCCTCTGTCGCCAGCTATCCAGCAAAACTGGAAGTGCGGGAAGCAAATCAAACAACCAAAGACCAGTGACATTTTACCTGTTAGAGATGATGGATAAAACTCCCAATTCTCACAGAATAATATTGAGAATCACTGATATAACAACTCATACTTCTGCAGTAGTAGAATGAGTCTGGGAGGTTTGAGGAAAAAAAAAGAGCTCCATATAGCTCAGTAAACATCTGACCAAAAATCCAGAGGAAGGTAAACATACTGAAGCTGAACACTGGGGGTGTAGAAATTAAACTTCTGTAGTCTGACACCCCCTGAGAAAGTTCCAATGTATGGTCTTGTGCAACAGATTCCTTATAACTGACTGTAATCACAGTCAGCCCATCATCGCCACCTACTGGCCATAGCAAGTACCTGCAGAGAACCTACCATGGCACTGATCGTGTCCTCCCAGTCAGATCTCACCCCGGGGTGGATGATCTTGGAGTTTTTTGGTGCCGCGGAATCTTCCCTGGGGGACAAACACGTCAGTGAAGATAACATAAAGTCTCCATCTGTGTGCATCTCTAATTATTCTGGGATTATGGGGGCGGTGCTCCCAGACCTTGGCAGGGGAACGGGAGATCTACCCACTCTTTCACATCCACTGTAGAAGCTTCCAATGCAAACACTATCAGTGATGCCTCACATTACCCTACACCTTCACACATAACTCTGATGGTATTTTTGTATCCGTGACATTAAACTCCTCAGGATGTGACATCCGTATTCAGCGGGACACGGGAACAGGAAGCAGGTAGAGCAGGATGCTGTTGTGTGAAGAATCAGGGGACTCAATGAATGACCTGTCAGGGTTAAGGCTTGACCAGCCACAGCGTAACTTGGGCGTCTTCACCATGTGCAAACACCTTCCGACTGTCCTACTTTGAAGAAACAATCACCTTTTGAATAACAACTGAAACTGATATAGTGATGCTCTTCCTGACAGAAACGTGCAGTTATATACAGATGGTTCAGCTCAAATCAGTCAACAATGCCTTCAACAAATGCCTGGAATGATAGCAATCGAAGAGGCGAATTATGCAACAAGCCCAGCAAAATCCATATTCAGTATTCCCCTTCAAAGGCATGATGGAAAACCAGTACTCATCCTTTTGCAGTTTCCATGACAATTTGCACTCAGCAGACAAGTCATCTCGCAACAACACTGCAACATCTTAAACCGAAAAAAATCCCTCTGAGCGCAATTGACGCCTTGCGACCCTTGGGCTGTGTTGGTGGAGTTGTTGGAAGAGGAATCAGCGTTAGCACTGCCCACGCTCTGCGGGGCATTTGCACAGCGCTCGCACATTACTAAATGCAACCAAGCCGTTTCATTTCACAGGCAATTGTCAGCCTTAAATCTGACATGTTGAACAGGAAGCTTCCAGAACATTTGTCCCCAGTGGGACTATTAGACTACTTGAACAAATGGAATTACTCTGAGGAACAATGCTAACATCGCACAAATCAAACATTCATGTAACACCAAGGCCTTGTTGGGACAGAAAATTAACAGTTATCCCTCATGTGACTGGAAACAGAAGTGTTCATTGCATACCGAGATCTGAAGATCATTCTAACGTGGTCATAAAGAATGGGTCATGCTAACGAGGTCAAGGACAGACCATGCTAACGATGCTAATCATGCTAACGATGACGTGAAGGACAGATCTGCCAGCAGAAATATGGACAACAGTCAATATCGACATTATTTCACTGGTGCATCCACAAATCCAGATCTCAGACACACTGCAGCATAACCAAGCACCTGAGTCAGCATATGCAACATCACACATTTCCCTGAATTTGTAGCTAAACCACAGATTTGTCCACAGATAAACTTTAGTTTTCTCTTTCATGCGGGTTTCATGCTCTGGTGTGGCTACCATGGTAACGGTGTATAGAGTCTGTAGGCAGTCAGAAGCCTTGAAAACACTGGGATACTATGGCCTAGAGCTAAGGAAGGCTAACACTGAACCTGGCGGAGGTAACTCAGACCCAGAATGCACCTCAAAAGGCTTACAGTCACTAGAGCTTATTTTACTGCATCCATGCACACGTACAATATCCTGCTTCCCAGAAGGAGTAATCAAACAAGGAGCCTGAGCAACATGAACACGAAGTCCTCCATGGTCCCTGTTAAAAAAACATACTTCTGTGGCATAGGGACATTTACTGCCATGTTCTCTACAGGCAATTAAGCTGGTCCTTATCTCCACCAGTCAGGTGAGTGTCCTCACTCATTAGAAAGCTACCCTGCTACTATGGGACTGGGTGAGCACCGCCTAGTTACCGGGGTGTCCTGCCTAATGTGTGACTGTTTGGAGGGCTACTCTACCAAGTGGGGGACTCTCTTACCTTTTGGGGGTATGGTGGCTCCCTGAGGCACCCAGTGATCCCAGTGGTGATGTCACATTCTCACTGGCTACCTCCATTGCTGGGCAGCAGAAGGTGGGGGGGGGGCTGGATTCGGAGATCAGGTTCCTGCAGGGAGACAGAACAGCCATTAACTAGTTCAGCCTCCTACCGTGGGCATATAATTTATATTTTAATTGCTTAGGAGATACCTTAACCCAGTGACTAACGTAGACTAAGAAAAGCAATTAAGGTTCTCTAGAGGTCAACAGGACAGCAGCAATTCTCTGACTGAAAAAAATTACGAGGAGTCCAACTCTTTCTCTCATTATGTCATCACCTCTTCCAGGTCATTTATCTACTGCCCTCTGAGCCTTAAGTGCTTCATCATGACCACAAGCCTGCTGCCGCCTCACTACCGAAAATCAAAGAATTCATTCCTCATTTTTCCAAACAGGACTTCAACCAACAACCCAAGAGCAAATTCTAGCAGCATGCTGACTAAAGAACAACTCTCGACCGAAGAGCTCCAGGTGCATAAGAAACTTCAATTTGACCTACAGTATAAGTCAGCAGAATACCAGTATTGGTTGTAAATGGACTGATAAGGAAGGAGAAACACTGACTGCTGCTGCACTTACATAGTACATCGCGTTAAATGTCATTAATGATATGCTTTCTACTGAAAGCTGCTTGTCAAGATAACCAGTCTTGGTTTAGTTAATTACTCACTGGGAAAATTCAAATAGCCTTATCATGGGTGCTTGTCCAATCAGGGGAGGAGCCTGAGGGGAGCCACGTCCCTGGTAAACTGATTTATAGCTGTTCTTGCTGTCTAAGTGTTAGTGATTCCGGGAAGGCTTCGCTAATCCCAGGGAATCTTACTCAGCGAAGTGCGTCTGAGGAGTGATCAGCGTTGTGGCAGGTGATGGGATGATTAAAATACTAACCCAATGAAGCAGGCAGGCTGAAGTGAGCAGCTGTGTTGTGCTTCATACTAACCCAATGAAGCAGGCAGGCTGAAGTGAGCAGCTGTGTTGTGCTTCACATATCAAACAACCTGGAATGTCACACTTTGGACAGAAGGGACAGAAGACCAGCAGCCATTTAAGCAGTAGGTACAGCTTCAGTAACAGAGAACACCTCCATATTTCAGAAGCCCCAACAGCAGCTTCAGCAGAAGGGAAGCTGACCTCACATTTCAGAAAAGTGACCAATGGTCCTCAGCAGGGATGCCCAGAGAAGACCCAACCAACTCCCCTGGACACGTGTGGCCTTGATGTTACCCTCTGAGGAACCACACTCCTGAAGTCCCTTTGCACACTCAACAAATACTCCATAAGCAGGATACCTGAGGATGAGAGTGAGACAAATGCCCTCTGCAGGCTCCCAGAAGCTTCTGTCACCAGCCCTACTTGCAGGGAGAGGCTCCAGGCAGAATCCGCTTCCCTGCGGACCTCTGCAGCACTCTGTGTTCCGTCGTCTACTCCACGGCCGGGCTGCTGCATCCTATTCTGAAGTCGGAATTCCACTGGGACTATACACTTATAACAACTAAACCTTTGTATAAAACTGACCTTTTTCATTACACTGTCCCACATACTAAATTTGTTCAGACTAAGGTGACTGTGGACGACGGACTGTGTTCAAGCCCTACGGTTTTCATAAAGACTCAAGGTCACTCAAGGGTCCATCTGGGTTGTTAATTAGCATTAAAGTTTAACCCAACCTTTTTCTAAACCCTGCTACAGGACAGAGAGGTCTTGATGTTGGCAAGGTCAGAACCAGAGTTTAAAACAGAAAATGTATTTTTTATACACCTCCGTTGAGCGATACTATTTTGTCAAATGATCAGAAGGTAAGATTAAACTAAAGGTGAAAATCAGGCAATCAGCCCTCGTTTACAGATTGTGACGACTTTCAGAGGATTCATCTGTCTCAGATCTACTTCCTTTCCCCTGCGTCTCGTTCTTGTGCCTTGGAGCACGAACTGAGTGGGCCTTTATTAAACGATACAGAATTCATGCGGTGAGATCATTTTTGTCACACTGGAGCATGTCAGCCTAGCAGTGATGAAATACAGAAGTCGTAACGAAACACTGGAGCACTATCTGATTAAGCCATTGATGAGGAAGGTTGCAGTGACCATTAAATTATGAAATTCCCAATTAAAGCAAGGATACTTAGGATCCCACAACAGTATAGAAGCCTCAGATTCGACCAAGCAAAGACAGAGAATCCTAGAGCAGCAAATAAAGCCTGAATCAGTCACATCCTGTTCTACTCTCCCTCCCTCAGATGCACGGAATGGGAAGGGAACAGGGTGTGAGGCTGTAGGGACCCCCGAGCATTGACAGGTACGTGTCAACTGCAGAAGTCGATAAGTGTGACAATGATAGGGCGCAGCGATGAGGCACGAAGCCTAGTCATTTCTGGGTGCGCTAGGCGAGATTGTGACCATTTAAGACTGCGTTCGACCTGCTCCCTTGAAAGGAAGTGACCCCAATACGCAGAGCAGCACTCGCAAACCGAGCAGTTTATAGCAGCAGCCAGCCGAAGTAGGGCAGAGCCCACAGGAGCGAGCCGAGTCGCGATCAGGGAGGTGCCACAGCATGGTGAGCAGGCATATGTACCGGGACTGGGCTGCTTCACATACGGGCTGCTTCCCCACATACGGGCTGCTTCACATACGGGCTGCTTCACATACAGGCTGCTTCCCCAAATACGGGCTGCTTCACATACGGGCTGCTTCACATATGGGCTTCTTCCCCACATACGGGCTGCTTCACATACGGGCTGCTTCCCCACATACGGGCTGCTTCACATACGGGCTGCTTCCCCACATACGGGCTGCTTCACATACGGGCTGCTTCACATACGGGCTGCTTCCCCACATCCCGGCCAGGGTGTCCCCTGCCTCATGCCCCACGCTGCCGAGGATGGACTCCAGGCACCAAAACCCCATAATGGATACGAATTTGGACGATGGATGGATGAATGGATGGATGGATGGATCAGGGTTCTTCCATACCCGAAGTTCACTTAAATGGGTTTGTCACCATCCAGAAGTTCCACAGCACCTCTGACTTTAGATGGGCCCCATCTTTGCCCTGAATCCTGTCCCGATTCATTTTGAGCAGAACTGATTGTTCTGACTACTGTGTGGGCATGGAAGCCTGGAGAACAGAGAGTATCTGCCTGAGAAGCTTGTATTATTTGCCTACAGAAAAGCAGAAAGGCTACCATCAGGTTGCCATAGCTACAAGGCTAAGACCTCAAAAAATACACCTCAACCTATTTTTTAATGCTTTTTTATGAGGTAAACCAAACACTGCATTAGCTGCATTCATGTATGCATGGCAGATTATTTAGGGCTTTGTGAGGAGTAGCTGTATGTAACAGGTGCTTCTTGTATGAGCATTTTGCGGAACCCATACGACGAAAGCTGCAGGGTAAATACGCTTCGTGGTGCTGCTGCCCCTCATGGTACTTTGTGTTCCTCAATGTTCCTCTGTGTTTCTTAGTCCTTTGCTCTGAAACTGCCGCCTTTTTCAACCAGCAGACATATTCCACCTGTTTCCATGGCAACGTTTTGGCTGAGCGTTCCCCCCACATACACACACCATGGATGGACTGCATATGTAAAAAAAAAAAAGAAAGAAAATGTTTTCATATGAAAATTTTGGCAATGAGTTCCAGGAAGACCTGAAAAATGTTTGGACAGGGATCACTGAGCTGACCTCAGGAAACAGCTTCCACTGCCTCATCCATCCAGGGCATTAATTTAGTTAAATATCAGCTGCCTTAATGGAGTTACCTCTTTTAGTGTGAGTTAGTTAAAGCTGATAAGCACCCAGTAGTAACCTTGTACCTAGTAATATATGATGATGCTGTTTAATTTAACAAGAACAATGGCAATAGCTGCAAAGTATCCTTGTTTTAGGGATAAAAATGAGCATTAATCCAGTTAGCGGAATCTGAGATTAAGTCAGGATAAACCTTTGCTCATTCAGTGGTGAAGATATTAGGTGATATATACCTAAAATTGGTACATATACACACTACCTGGTCAATTAGTGTTTTGCTGAAATATTGCAGCAAGCAGGTCTGTCACGTAACCGTGTAATAAAAGGGAAACTGAATATGACAAGAACCAACATGCAGAGCTACAGAAGCTCTCCCCTCCTCACTGCCTGAATGGGTGGGTCTGTCCTCATGGTCGGGGTGGCTGTGGGGTTGCGGTCCTATTTACAAAGGCCACACAGCATCCACGGGTCTTTATGTTCAAACCACATCATGCTATAGGAGAGGAAACAGATTCTCTGTTACAGCCACAAGCAGCTTCCAGAAGGACTTCTGGGCAAGGAGCCACGGGAGCGAGGTGATGTGAAACACCTAGGTATAACTCAGAAGGCGATAAGTGGAGATACTGTACCCACAAGCACAAATCACAAAGGAGGAGAAAGAGCTGAAAGTCCCTTAGAGATGAAAGTGCAGAAACGTCGTGGAGTTCCCATCACATATTTCTCAGACTCACCTGCCTTTCCTGGTTTACAGACATCTTGAAATATAATTAAAATTGTGAGTGCAGAACTAAAACTGACTTCTGCCAGGGAAGAAAATGTGCTGAACAGCCAAAGTATTTAATTACTGCTAACGAACCTCAGGAGTGTTTACTTGTGGATGTGTTTTCGTGTAATGACGAAGGATAGGCCGTGTGGTGTTCATCCCAAACATACCCATGAGATGTGACAATACGGCAGGTGAAGTCACGGCACCCAATTGGTCACTGAGATTTCACCCGGTAAGGTTGGACTAACCTATTGGACATAAGTCTCAATGTGGGAGGAGTGATTGCAACATTAACTTTCTCACCGCAGGCAACGTCAAACACTGATAGGGAGCTCCAGTCATGCACATGCAATTAAAATAGCTAATTAAATAGGTCTAAACTCTTTTAACAATTTTCAGAAATAAACTCAAATGAGGCCAGGCATGCAACATTTTTAGTATCACCACTCTGTCCTACTTTGTATCTCTGCCAACCTGAAACATTATCCTTGATTATAAAACAGCATTTTTCTATTCAGAGGCCAACAATTAGGTAAAAATCCTCCATATTGCTGTCTTATATTCAGAATTTGGAAGATCTGGCTCAATAACGCAAGATATTAATCAACTGATAGAATTCAAAGAGATTAATATTTCAGGAATAAATCCACAGCACATCCTATTCATTCAAAGGATTCATTTCTTCCTCTGGCCTTTTCTACCGCTTTCATTCTGCCTGCCACTCAGGTACACGTGTGTCACAAGGACTCCAAGTAAAAGAGTAACAGTCCTCATTCTGTGAGAACATAAATATAGACAGAGGACACTCCAAGCACAGTAAAATCCAACCGAAGCTCCAGGCTCGAGCTAATCCACTTGCAAAAAAAAAATTAGACCCAAAAGACCAAATCAAACCAGCACAAATCAAAGGTAGCCACCACTCAGTACTGCAATAGAGATTACAATACTGACAGCTTAGATGCTATCATGTTAAATAGTTGTCCTAGTCATTATTTCTAATTACTTGCCTCCTGTAAATTATCAGGTGGGGAACATCCTCATTTTCTCCTTGGGGGGGCGATTTTCTCCCACACCATGTTATCAGCAGTGGAATTACCACTTCAGAAGTAGCAATTTGACTGAGCAAACTGATGATCATCTGAAGTCGCATCAACGTCTGTCAACACTAGAGGGTGAAGTCATACATCAGCAAGACCAGGTGGACTCACCAGCTCTCTCAGTCTGGCTCCCAGAGCTGGATCATAACACCTTGATTGACTGCTGTCTTCCTTAATACTTTTTAAATAATTTATACCACTGTATCTCTTATGCAAATAAGTAGAAACTAATTTTTCCTGTAGTACAATATATATTACGGAAGTACTTATATAAAGGAGTCTACGGATGGTCTTTAGTTTTTTCTAGTAATAATTTATTGTTATATAACTTCCTTCTGCCCCTCTGGCCAATCGAGAACATGGAAGATGTGCAACCAGAGCCAAAGAGCTTGAGATGCACAGAACACTGTGCATGTTCAAGGAGAGCTGAACAAGGGAAATTTGAGAGTGGTGCAGTCAAGAGGTAACAACCCCCTCCCCCATCATCAGCACCATGACCAGCGATAACCCCAACCCAAGGGCACTACAAATGTGTCTTCATAATCAAAACCCTGTGCAAGAGAAGCAGCATCCTGAATTTGTCCCAAAACCTGAAGTTACGTGTGATTGGTTCATTCACAGACACATGACCAAGTAAGCACGGGCTATGACCCAACAGATCCCTGGTGCATCCAGCACCTCCAGCCCTATTTCTGCTGTGCTCACGAAAACATTTCAGGAACAAGTTGTTAGTGAGATCACACTTCTTGGTCACACATCATGAATGCACTAAAAAAATATCTGAATTTATTCAGGAACAGAATTCTTCTTTGCAGAAATGTGTCATACGGAGGTGGCACGGTGGCTTACTGGGTAGCGATGTAGCCTCGCGCCTTTAGGGTTGTGGGTTTGATTCCTGCTCCTGGCGCGCTGTGTGTGTGCGCATGTTCTCCCAGTGTTCGTGTGGGTTGCATCTGGGTCCAAGAACATGTGATTATGTAAACTGGTGTCTCTCTCTCTCTCTTTCAGTGTGTGCGGCCCTGCTAAGGATAGGCATACATTCATGCTTTGCCCACTCTGTCTTAGGATGGATTCCAGAAGCAGGACCCTGCATTGAATAAGCAATTATCAAAAATAAATGGATGCCACAAGGGCACCTCTAAGACCTACTACACAGAGGTAGTCTATACAGACAACTCATATATGCACATACAAAAACAGACTCTTACCCCAATGTGTACAGCAGCAAAACCACATTCAACTAATGAGTAAAAAAGACGTCCAAAATGACCATTTCCCCGTTCTGACACTAGCTATGAACCTTATGTAAAAGAAATTACATAATGAAAGTGATTACATGAATGAAAATGTATGATCTATAATTAATTTACACTGTACTGTTACAGATACATTGGAGTAAACAGGAAACAGTATGTTTTGCAAAATGTGTATATACATTTAAATATATGTATATATAATTATAATTTACTTATTATTATTTATATATATATTGTTTATGTATTGTATATTTATATTGACATATATATTGTGGTGTAATCAATATTTTAAAAGAACACGAGAGATAAAACACACAAAATACATGAGGAATAAAGTTGACATTTAAATAAAGAAAACTTTTCTTATTTATGGTGAATTTGTTTAATCGCTTATCCAAGTGAAAACCTTTTTGCACTTGGTGTGATCGTCAACCAGTTATGCTCACATGAAACAATATTACAGCCAAAGACATTTAGGTTCCTCAGAAAAAACCGCAGACATGCTCCATACATTAACTCCTGGCCTTTTCCCTTCGGTGAGCGCAGGCGAATTTACACATTCGAACATTGCATCAGTATTTCTAACCCACTTTCTAACACCATGTTCCTTGTTACACTGATCTCACTATGCAATACTCATTTCCTGCGGCTTGGTTAACTTCAGTTGGTAATATATAATACACGTGACATCGCTGTTAACGAATTTTTAAAAGAAACTTAATACACGAGTAATTGCCTGACGCATTCACCCATCTGCAGTCTGGATACCACGCAAATGTCACTTTTTAGATTTCGCCTATTACGTCATTAATTTATATACCAGCGTTCCTGGCTCGCCACCTGTAAGGTAGCTTGGGGGTGAAGTTGAGATGAGCATCTATGACATTTCTTATTCAATCCAACATACCAATGCAATCAAACTTTCTGCTTGGAAAATACAGAACACCTGTCCGTCATTAAGAACTATTAGGAAATACCCTTGTATAAGTACTCGTTCAATGACAAGAAGGTGTGTAGTGTGTCAAGAGGAAAATGCGCTTCCCGGGACAGTGATCACTGGCATGCGACCTCCACTTACCAGAAAACCTGCGGATTTCTCCCGGTTTAAACGGTGCTTTTCCCCCTTAAATCTTCTCCTGCCGCTGCGGCAGCTCTGCCCGCTCACCCTTCCCCAGATGCCCGCATAATACTACATACGAATGCCCAGCTGGACGAAGTAGTGATGCATTAGTGATCGGTGGGAAAATGCATCCCTACAAAAGACGCCTCTTCGTCCTTCTTGTTTTTTTTTCTTTCTTTTTTTTTTTTTTTTTTTTTTTTAAAGATCCGTTTATTTAAAGGCGCTACTTGATCAGCGGTAATCCTTCAAGATAAAAACACGTGGCCAATAACACAGACTTCTTCCTCTATTCGTTGACATAGGTGCGTGTTTCGGACAGAAAGCCGGGATGCGGCAGACTGGCCGCCTGTCTCACAACTGTACATAGAAACATCAGCGCAGCGATTTCTACGCTCACCTCTCCACAGCGTGCACGCCACCGTGAACGCGCAAAGGGCTCCCGAGCACACGCTGCGGGATCCAAGTTGGCTGGTGACAGAGCGAGGCACGTTGTGTGAACGACTATATAAGCTATAACTATATCTCCTATTATGAAAAACTTATGAAAACAAAAGTTAGAACATTTACTGTAGTTTGTGCATTCCGATAATCGTTGAACGTGCGTTTTGTATGAAATATTGGTAATATTTCCTGTCATCAATAAGTCTAGTCTATGTAGCTCACTATTAAATATTCCATTGGGCTTAAAAATGCTACGCGCCCCTCGGCAAACTTCACTGCTCGTTTCGCTTGGTCTTGGGCAATGTGCGCCCAGGAGTGCTCAGTCGGCGCCGCCTCAGAATATAGCCCCCTAGGCAGCCGTCTATGTCGCCTGTAGAGTACACGGGCCTGTGGGTGCGCGGGCGTTATTCGAAATTTTTGGAATAGAATCATCGCCTAGAAATTGTGGTTTCATAGGTCCATTAATTGCATTGATAAAATATGTGAATGTTCATCTAAAGGGGAATCGTATTTAATTTTCATAAATATTTATTATTTGACATACTACAGACAATTATCAGAATATGGAGTTACAGAATTACTTTGTTAGGAGACGCTTTTAATCAAAGCAACACACTAAACTTGCAAATCACAACCGCTTTGGAATATATATTTGGTGCAATTCTGCAAAAAACGAAATACTTCGCAGAACTTTCCTTTTAAGCTTGATTGTGGTCAAATTAGCCTTTCGCAGTAATGCACAATTCGGCCATCTAGGGGATAATATTAAAACTGCAGCACGTCCTTGCCTGGGTGCAAAAAATAGGCCTAGCCTACATAGTTCACTTCAAGCTTCAAAAGAAAGTGCATTAATTCTTGTATATTTAGGAAAATAAAAGTTATAGTTATTAATTTGGGGGGGGGGGGGGAGCAAAAAAAGCAGTGGAAATTGCTTCAACTCTTCAACTAAAAGCAAATCTGAAAAGATATTTTTATGGTTTTTATTATATGAAAATACAAACATCTGTATGTCAGAATTACTGCTACGGAAACATCTACAACCTCCACAATAAGCCTCTTTGTCTATTATAATCTGAAAAAAAAAATACCAGCTGGATCCAGGGTGTTTAATGGTGTCTTCATGAACAGGGCTGAAGTAGGTGGAAAACTGGCAAAGAACAACAGTGCTGATCAGCACTGAGACGAGTGAAAATGGGTGAAAACACAAGAGTGTAAACGGCGCTACAGCGAGAGAAAATAAAAGCAATGATTCTGATCAGCGTTCAAAGGGGAAAACGGCTGGAAACAACAGGTGCTGGACGGAGTTAGAACTGATGAGGAGCAAAAGTGCTGATCAGCGCCGATGTGAAAGCGAGCGAAAACAGAAACATCGCTGTTTAGCATTTCATCTAAATTTTGCGTAATCCGTGAGTTTTATATCGCACATAAAAGCATACACTTTTAAGCAAGGACGAAACCTGAATACAAAACAAATAGAACAGAACTAAGCCTACTTTGTTTTCCAAATTAAAAATGTACAGTAACACGTGGGACATGGCATTTAATATGAATATTTCATAAGTTTATCGATAATACATTAGCGCCATCACAGAAAACATTAAAATAATACTTAAGATAAGCATAATGAAAACATGCTGTTTAAAGCACACACAACAGTGCATTTACTTTCAGTTGTAGCATGAGTGTTAACATACTTTTCTTACTACACTTCTAATCTGAATTCTGACTGACAGGGACCAACAGCAGAAAATTTGGAGTAACTGAAAAAAACTACAAACAAAACACAAAACAAAAACCACAAGTGACTGAAAGAAAACCCGTTTGTGATTGTCCCGATTTCCAGAAGAGGAAGAAGCAGCAGGAGTGTCACACAAAGGAGCGTACAGTGTTTCAAAATCAAAGTACAGGAATACATTCCGTCATCCAATTTTGATTTCATCGATTCGATTGTATTGTCACTGTATCACTGTACGAAGCTCGTCACCAGCAGGACAGCGGCAGCACCTCCTCACTCTGTTTGGCGTCGCTCTGCCCGTCCATTTTCCATTCAGATAGAGCACCACGGGAGGCTTAAAAAGACATAGCACCAAGTTCTGTCCACAGCACCACGTCAGCCAAGAAAATGCCATCCAAGTTCAATAAGTTTTGTCAGGTCGAACAAACAATCAGTCGTAGCTATTAAACTTTTTCATCCATAACAATTGTGTCAGTGTTGGGGAGGGGAGGGTAGTTGACACCCAGGAAGCATCGTTTAATGGCATGTCTGCGACTCATTCAAAAGAAACGATAATACAATAACAAACCTCCGGATGTGGAAAAATTTACCTCTAAACACAGCGAGTTTCCAAGTGTACAATTGTTTGGAGCACCTGCGCAAAGCTTGAATCCTGATGAAGTTATTTCTCCAGGGAAACGTCGCTTATGCTGCAATTTAATTAAAACGAATGCATCGAAAGAAGTGGAAAAGTGATACAAGTAAATTCTAAAAGGTGCCTCTAGATTTTCCATCGAAGGAAAGCAAAAAGCCTGTGAACCAGCAGTGGACTCACAGCCACAGGGTCTTACAACAGGGAGTATTCTTGACCAGCTGTTATATTATAGAATGGAAGATCTCTGGCATTCCTATTGCAATGTTTCTCAGCCTGTAAACTATACACGAGATCCACATCCAGTGCAGTGACCATCATTCCCATGTTCTACGGGCCCAGCACACGACGAGTTATTCCAACGCATCTAAAGAGAAGAACTCCCAATCACAAATAAGCAAGACAGATAGTACTAGTTTTGTACAAAGTTAACAGTAAGAAACAGCAGTTGTCTGTCAGCATGAACATGAGTATAGTTACTTTGTGATATAGTAGCTAGGATACCACATCGGTTTGCCACCCAGAACTAGGAGGTTACTATTAAAGCATGATGTGTTGTGTTATGTGTTGTGTTATGTGTTGTGTTGTGCTTTGACATCCCCCTAAACAAACCACTCCATTTAGTGTCAGGAACAAGAAGCCACTGGTCCGGCAGATGATCATAAATATTTTTTGTTCTCAGGTGCGATAATCACACTCCTTTCATGGTGTCAAGCTTGGCATGGATTTAGGCATAATGTGAAATCATTCAACAGGACATTTAGGAACGTCCTATTTATCATTCACATGAATTCGAATAACGGCTAAAGTGTTCTTCTTCTTCAGTTAATTTTACACGAGGAAGCATATTAGAGAGAACGCGATTCTGTGACTTATGACTATGACTCTTTGGCACTGTGAGGTAGGACAGAATCCAGTGGACAACATAGGGAGCAAAGCAGCGTAGACTCTGCATTGGAGTAACACTTTACACAGGTGGGGAAAATCATTATGTTTGTTTGGAGCCAGGAGGATTTCATGATGGTTGGGCAGTATTAAAGGAGACATTCATGTTGGATGAAACGGGCAAGTTGGTCATGTTGAGGGAGGATAATGTAGCAATTTTTAGTCAAGAACAAAGTTTGCTGTCCAGCCTGAGGGGAAGCAGCCGCATTTATTCGGTCAGCCTGTTTGTTGGGTGGTACCAGTGGAGGCAAATCGTGTTGAATAGGTGTCCTTGGCGGACGTCTGCTCCCAGGTCTGGTGTCGGTAGAGCAGGAATGGGAAGCAGATCAATGGGCTCTGCAGGACTGGCCTTCTCTGTCTAGCAGAGGTAGAGTTTCTTCGGGTTGGAGGACCTGAGAAGCCTAGAGCTCCTGGGTACGAGTAGTGGAAAAAGCGTGGAGGACATAAGTCAGAGCTACGTCACGCACATTATTATCGGACAGAATCAAGCAAATAAACAGGAAGGATCTTAATTGTCCTGTACCTGCAAGCCCACCTGTGATGAACATGGTGTTTTCTAAGTGACACAGAAATGAAGAAAATCACAACCATCAGAAGTGATGAACACAGCAAATGTATCCGTAACACATGAAAGGTTTGGTCATGTGACCAAACTGAACTGGTCATATGATTAAGAATATAATATATAAAGGGGTTTACCTCAAAATGAATGCTCCTGTTCTACAGGGTGTCTTACATTGTGATTAAAAAAAAAGAAAGAAAAATCTGTATATCTTCGCACTTTAAATGGAGATGAGGGAGTATGTTCAAGTAAGTGGCCAGTTTTGGGGCGTGTGCCTGACTGAATCCGTCTTCCAGTCCACAAAGGGCAGCGGCAGCTCACTGACAGAAGGTCACACCAGGCATGGAAACAAAGAGCACTAATAATTGGTTGTCGCCCCCTTGTGGCTGTAGAGAGAAATTGGACCTAGCAGCCAACATTCTATGTGAGGGTTTATTCCGTAATGGTTGATGAGATCAGTTGATATACTACAGAAAAGAGGACTGTTTGCATATATTGGCTGACAGAGAAGTATTGCCTATCTTGAAGCTGAAAGCGATGACTTCCTACCCTGAATCTGAATGCAGAAGGTGAGATTATTTTGATGACTGGCCTTCTTCATCTGTCCTTCTCTGGGACGCCATCTGTTCAAATATCTCGCTGCCATCTTTTGGAAGGGATGGGGATTGGGGTGGGCAGCTTGTTCCTAACACCATAGAGGCTTGGCAAGTTGGGGTGGCTCGTGGGGGAGTGGGAGATTCGCTTGTGGGAGGGGGCAAAGCAACCGTCCCCAGTTCGGGCCTTATGGGAAGAAGGGCCAGGGCTGGCCGGGGTCGAGGGCGGACGAAACTCTCCGGGGGGCCTTGGTGGGACTTGGAGGGGCTCTGAGTGAGCGGCGAGAGGCACGAGGGCCGTAAGAGCACCTGACCCAAGGTCACGTCAGCACGCCGCATCGCCCTGGGGCTGAGCTGAGGCCGGGGTGCCGGCCACCAGGGGAGGTCAACCGCCAGCTGCGGGGCGGGAGAAGGCAGAACCAGCACACCCATTCCGTTACTGGTGTGTCTCAGCTGACCCGGCAGCTGGGCCTCTTGAGCAATCGAACGCAGTGCCCTGCTGGGGGGCTGGGCCTGGGGGCCGACAGGGGGCTCCAGCAGCATGGGCCCCGGGAATGAAGGCACCTGGAAGAAGGAGGGCTGCAGATGTTCCGGTGGAGCGATGTGGGGTACAGGCAGCGACGGTTCCGGGAGGTCCGGACACAGGCGGAAATGAGGGTGAGGGGGGAAGAACAACTGGGGTCCCGAGAGAGGAGCAAAAGGGAGGAGGGGACTGCTGCGGGGACCGAAGGGCTGGACCTCACCCATGAAGCTCTCCTCTAAAAGGCCGGGCTGGATGAAACGTGCCTCGTGGAGCAGGGGAGGTGAAGACATGGCAGAACTGCCCGGGCTGCTCTCGGGCATGTAGAAGGTCGACGGCAGCTCCAGGGCGCCGGGCCTGCTTGTGTACGCGCGGTACGGGCCTTGGGGCAGGGTGATGGGCTGGAGACCTCCTCCACTCTGCGCTGGGCTCTCAATGAGGCTCACGCCGGTCATGGGGCTTTGTGGGTGGGGGCTGTAGGCGGGGGGCTGCCCGTAGGACTCCTGGCTGGATGACACAGGCGAGAGCCTGAGCATGGTCACCGCGGAGGGCATCGGGGGCGGGTCATCGTTCTCCTCATCCGACTGGCGGAACTCCGGGTACTGGTCCGACTCCTCCACGAAGGGGAAGCCCTGGATGCGTCCCGGTTGGAAGGGCGGCTCCATGACGAAGCGGCCGTCCGGCCCGCGGCTGATCAGCTCGATGGGTAGGGGGGGCTCGGGCTTGGCCGCCGTGGCTGGCTTGCTCACCTCCCGTTCCGCGGGGCCTTCTTTGGCGGCCGGGGGGCCCACAGACCGCGGGCTTTCAGGACTCGCTTTCCCCGAGGAAGAGCTGAAGGCCAGAGAAAGAGAGAGGAAGCCCCCCCCCCTCAGAATCCAGCTCCATCCTCTATGCTTCAGGCATCTTCCTCTTCACATGCTGCAGGCCATGTTTGCTACACTATATTAAGACATGGACTAGGCATGACACCCACAACAAAGACTCGATCCTAACTCCATGACCCCTGATTGTGTCCAACATGGAGCAGTCATGGACTAAACATGATAGATTCCTGAAGATGCCACTGGTCAAACCTAATAAGACGTAGAAGTCATCAGCTAAACATGATCATGTGGAATTAATTATATTATTCGCCGAACACACACGAAACTGAGTACCATTTAAATCCATATAAACCCATTATCTAAAGCAGAGGAATATTTATTCTCCAGGTACTTAAGAAAAATGAAATCCCGGTTGGGTTGAGACTGACAGCAAGCTCAATGGTTGAATTATAAATAAAGAAGTGAAAAAATTTTCAATTTAAATTTCGCTTTGTGGAATGCTTGTGTGATACAGTGCCAAGAGGGCCCAAATCTAAAATAGCAATTATTCAAACATGGCCAGGCTGTTAAATTTACCTCCCTGCGAGACTCTACAGACAAATGCTACGTGCAGAAAATGCAAGGCGTGTAGTGTGGGGTTACTTACACAGCCTCCACACTTTTTCTGCAGTGTGTAATAGACAGAGGGGGATCTGGAGGGGAAGAAAAAGTGGAGAGTAAAAATAAATAGCTGCCCAGATTGGAAGTGATGTGGAGGTTCACGGGGGAGCCGGTTGGTGTCCCCCGCTTGTCGGCTGGCACCTGGCTTGCGTTTCAGCTTCTGCCGCCGCTGTTTGTTGACAAAGAAGGCCGCCAGGGTGCTGAAGAGAACCGCGGCAGCCAGGAAGCAGAGTGTGGCCACCACACCGGCCACTAGGGGGCGAGCAAGTCCCTCCTCCGCTACCTCTGGAGGTAAGACTATTTCTATAGGGAAAAAAGACAAAAGGTGGGGGCCAGAGAGGAACACCCCAGACCTAAATGATGTAGTATTTATCCCCGTCATACGTAGCTAAAGTACAATACCTGAAGAGATTTACGGATTAAAAAAAAGATCTAAAATTGTACTTTTTCATAAATAGACAGCAGGGGGCAGCAGAGTGATTTCTGCAAGTAAAAAATGCACTCGTATAAAGACATACATATCAGTGTGTTTGCACCTGCTCACCTGTACTTGAAACTCCCACTACATTACTGCTTTCACTGATGAGGTCGTCCATGACGGCCATGACTCGGAACTCGTACCACGTCTCCTGCAGCGAGATCACCCAAGAAATCCACCAGTTGCACCTGACTGCAATGTTTCTGGCTCATGCACCAACCCTGATTCGTGTCAGTGCCGAAAACTAGGGCCCGGCGTGAATTTTCATATCTGTGGGAATGGATGTAAATGAAAACTGCAGCGGAGAAGCCCTGTTTGATCACTGCGTAACGCAGCACCGTGTCGCGGCGTAACGCAGCACCGTGTCGCGGCATAACGCAGCACGGCACAGACTGTCGGTGGGCTGAAAGCCTTTCTGTCTGCCAAGACTCGTTAGGGTTTGCAAACAGAGGCCGTGTTTACAGCCACCCAGGCGTTTCCGTACTGCAAAACATGTGCTCCTCATTCAATTAAGGCCTATTTTAAAGACATTTCGAAACACAGGTCAGTGCTTCCCACTATCAGCCTGGGGAGGAACAATGTTGTGGGAATAATCTCCCCCAAATGTCAGCCCCGAAACCGCCTTTTAACACTGACACCTTCCAAGCGGCTCGGGTGAATGAACAGACACTCTCTGTCGCTTCTTGTTAAGCGGGTCTCGGGCTGTGGATGATGATTTAACACAAACTATGTTGCTTCTTCACTTAACACGGCTCGCGAAGTCACGACTGCCTGAACAAATGGCCAAGCTCTTGGACCTAAACAAAGAGCCACACTGCAGCTGTGAATTAGGTCTGCTCTACTTATCTGTCAATGCATCAGGAGCAGCTGGTAGTTATTCTTCTCTGACAAATCTTTCCTGACCTTTGCATAGCCCTATTTCCAGAACATCCGCCCTGTCCGTGTCTCTGCCAGCGTCACGTGACAGCGCTTGACCTGGACTAGGTCTCTCGCCAGCAGCTCTGTCACTCCGGCCGGGATCGCTTCGTCCAGGACTTCCCACCGATCTCCGAGGCGGAGCTCCATGATGTAGCGCTCGATCGGTGACGTGTGATTGGCCGGAGGGAGCCAGGCCAGCAGAATTCCTTGCTGCGTCCGATTGGCTATTAGGCACCTGGGTGGAGTCAGTAGCACCAGTGGTTCTGGGGTAGTCTTAGGGAAGGCTGTGAATGACAAGGGCCCAAAGGATTATGGGTAACCAGCAACAACCATGAATAAGCAGTGGAAAGATTGTCCCCAGCTGCCACCCCAGGACAATCCATGAGGGCTACTGACCCAGCGTGGTGGCGGTGACAACCTCGCTGAAGGGACCTGTCCCCAGCTTGTTTAGGGCCAGCACGCTGAACTGGTAGGACATGTGGGGCTCCAGACCCTGAATGAGCAGCGAGGTGTGGGCCCCAGCCGGCGTGGACTGCCAGTCGTGTGGCCCCAGCCGTGTCTTCTTCACCCTGCAAGGGGGGAACACGAGCACCTCTTAGAGAACGAGGTACTGACACAGCAAAAACATCAATCAACACTACATATAACTCGTTAACACAGGAGCATGACATACCTCTGCTTCATCACTCCTCACTGGTAACGTCCTGGTTTTTTTTTACCATGTACATTTAAAATGCGCATTATTTATTATCAGAGTAACATGATCGGTATTTAAAAAATGAAAAACAAAAGCAATTGTGGAGTCCATCAGAAGGCATGTGAGGGTTATTTACCAAAATATTCAGGATATATTCAAGGAAATCCATCCATCCTTTCATCACCCATAACTGCTTATCCAGTACAGGGTTGAGGTGAGCCTGGCATCTCTCCCAGGAAACACAGGGCCCCAGGCAGGAGGACTCCCTGGGTGGCATGCTACTCTACTGGAGGCACACACACTCATACCCAAAATGTGCAATTTAGAGACACAAATTTACCTAAATTACATTTTTGGACAGAGTACTGGGAAGAAACCGACACGGACACTGGGAGACCCTGGAAACTGGTTGATAAAATATCCAGCGCAGTATCTCATGACGGTGGTTACCCTGGGTTCCCCTGTGCTGGTCATGGTGCTCGCTGTCAGCACAGAGCAACACGGCCGACTGCGTGCGGCATCATCAGCCCACGCTCATCCACACCATTAGCTGTTTGTTGGGACTGGTGAAAGCGACCCTGACAGCTCAGGTGAGAGGCTCTATCTGTGTCTGAGCCATGTGGTCTTTGAGTAACTCTGACACAAGGCTGGGATTCGGCCTTATGTCTCCTTTCTGCACACTGACAAGACAATTATTTTTAACTTCCACACTGACCCACACCCAACACAAGCGAAGACGTCCACCACGAGATGGTCCACCTATTCTCAAATTCAGTTTGGCTCTTCAAGAAGCACCAACAGAACCCGCCTGTATGTCTATGAAACTGCACACTGTGAGGATCGCTAAATTACACTGAACTGTGTTGTAGACAATTTTGTTTGTGTATTTTCATTGACACCCGAGCACAATCGGCTGCCCTGAACTTCCCAATGCATGATCTACTTTGCCTGTGATCTACTTTGTGCGTGATGCAATTTGGGTCTAATCCAATTTAGCTAAAAGTTCATATACAACAATATTAAAACTTACTCTACATTTTCTGTAATATATACCCAGTTTCCCTTCAAAAAGTGAATACAAACATGCTTCAATATCTTGGACTTCAATGAAACTTTTAAGGGACAGATGACACAACGACACTGAGCATGACTGATGGCTACCAACTCAATGGCTATGACAATGACTACAGGTCAATGGTTAGCTGCTTTATAATATTAATAGCTAAAGATTAATCTTTATTCAAATCCTGCCGGTCTAAATAATTAAGTATAAAAATATGAATATGAAAGGTGAACAGAAGTTCTACACACATACAGCTTCATTTGCTGAGAAACACAAAAATTATCAGAAGTACGCCACACCATGACCGCTCCATTCAAAAACAGGATAGAAGCTGGAAGCAAAGCATGCTGGGATGACTCACACGGGGCCGTACCAGACTGAGAATGTCTGCTCGAATCCACCGTCATAGCCCGGCTCCCAGGACACATTGGCTGAGGTCATGGCGGGAGACACACGGAGGTTGACTGGGGAGTGCGGACTCGTGCCTGAAGGACATGGAGGAAGGAGGACATTGGTGGAGAATCAAGGGAAGCAGGAGGATGGATCCTCCTTATCTTGTACTAGTCTAATTTAGCTAATTTGTTTTCCACGGGTGGTTAATTATATTATGTGTAACTTTCAGTTTAAGTTTGTCTTTCCAATGGGACTTTGCCCCTATTTTGTATTAATTGCTTGTTGTCCCATCTTGTGGCAGTCAGTAACCTTCCAGTTCCTGGTCGATTACCACAGGCAGAGTGTTTCTGGGTGCAGTCATCACCGAGATGACTGAGGGCCGCTGGCGACGACGACTGGCAGAGCTCCCTACCAGCCACCAAGAGGTGCGTGCTGGCCGTGATGCTGGTGACGACGTTGGTGGCCACGCACTCCCACTCGCCGTGGTCGTCCTTGCTGACGGAGTGGAACTGCAGGCTGCCGTTCGGCAGGACGCTGTGTTTGCTCACGCTTGGCTTTCCCACCTGAGACAAGACACGGCGCTCAGCCGGCGACACCAGAACGCGAGGCCTGCCTCACTCCAGGTGTTACATTAGATGAGGATCAACCTTCATCGGGGTGAGCTCTTATACCATCTACAGGCATAAGAGAGCCTGGGAACCAGCCTTCATCCTTCACCTTCTACAGGTAAAACCAGTACTGGTTGAAGCCCGTGTGGAGCTCTAGACAAACTTCACCATCATTATATCACCCAGTTTTAGGTTGTCGCCCAGGATGGGTTAGGTGAGGGGGCGGCGCCAGCGGTTACTAAGTCAGCACCCATCAGGAGATGGCGCCCAAGTTCGCCACCTATGTTGACTAATGGGTTGACTGGCACTGGGTGAATCAGAGGGCAGGGGCTGATCAGTATTCCGATGCACTGCCCCACCTTTCTCCACATGATTGTTGGGACCTCTGGATCCCCAGAAGCAGCACAGGGGATGAGCAGCTGCTTCCCAGCATCCTGTCTGTACTCTGGTCCGGGTCTCACACTGAAGTACGGCGGATCCTGGAGGCCAGAGACGTATCCGGCAGTAAGAGACTCCACCATTCATGAAACTAAATACGTTTTATCCCTGCAACCTCATTCTATTCCGGAAAACACAGGGCAACCTTGAATACTACTGAAGCACTGCGGAATTAATTAGACAGTGGCAGCAGACTGGATCCAAGGCTGGAGACTCTCTTATCCAGTTCATGCAAACCATCAGCCGGCACTTTCACATTGTGCTGGATGCTGTCATATACCTTTAGCACCAGTTTAGCGGGGAGTGACCTCCCAGTGGTTCCCAGGATGTTGTAAGGCATGCAGGTGTAGGTGCCCACTGACTCCTCGGTCACCTCCGTGACACGGATGCTTCCGTCCTCTGTTAAACTCCATCCTGGGTGCTGGAGGGGAGGAAGAGGTGAGAGGCTGAAGAATGATGCCGTATCATGTAACCGTCCGTCCGAATTCCACGTCGGAAATCACAGGCCCTTCCAGGGAACAGGACTTTCCACCCTCAGACTGTATGGCAAAATGCCAGAAGGGGACCTTATGTTGTTTTATGGTTCCTCCTGACCTGCTATGCTTAGTGGGACATGCTATTGCCGTTAAAGCAATAAAACGCATCTGTTCATCAATACTGTAATTACACCTCGGTAAGCAGAAGTGTAACTCGTGGTGATATAGTGGTCATTTGGCCAGCTGCTTGTCTTACTTGTTAACCTAACACTGTCCTGTTTTGTTGATGTTTGCTACCAAACTGACCAGCATATATTTGTTCCTTCAGAAGCACACGACACCCCAGAGGCCAAAGGTCAAGCACCTTCTCTATCCTCAGTGGAAAGCCGTCCTTTTCCCACTTCACCCATGTCACCGGAGGGCTGGCATCTGTGGGACAGCGGATGTAACCCGTCATCTTCTTCGGGACGTAGATTACAGTGGGCATGTTAACCACTCGGGCCGGATCTAGAGGACAAAGCACAAAGAAAGGTACAGAGGAGACAAGGGCAACTTATATAACAGAAGGAAGTATGTATGAACATGGCCATTGATCCTTGATATTGGGTAGAGTGGGAAGCTGCTCGCTTGAGAATATTGCCAGAGATTTTCAAATAAGACAACATTCATACAACTCATGTGTCAAGACTGTTGGTTTATCACAATCAAAAATTTTTATAGGTTTTATTGGTCATTATTATTCACTACATTTATGATTAGCAACTATAAAAAAACAAATCATAAACACAATTTTCAATTATTTTGTTGTAGTGAATTGCCTCTGAAGGAATCAGGGATTAATCTTCCATGTTCCTAATCTTGGCACTTGGCGTTTTTTCCATTTCTCAATTAGCCAAAATGTTTTATACTTAGCTCATTTATAACAGCTTTACTAAATAGATCTGACTGACGGACTAAAGAAACCTGAACGGTACCACAAGACGAAATGGATGGAGAGGCAGGAACCAACTGGTTTGTTATAGCCCATCTCAAACTCAACGAAGCATGACGCCGAACCAGCAGAGTGAGGGGCAGCCAAGCTGACAAATGAGGAGAATTCGCCGGAAGCCCAGTATGAACTACAGGACGTGAAACAGCCTGCAGTGGCACTGGCAGGTGGATGGGATGTGTGGGGCATGAGATCTTTATTTGGGGAAAGGGGAGCAGGTAGGAACGGGAAGGACAGCGGGATGTGAGGAAACACAAACACGAATCCACATAAACATGAAAGATTCTGGCAGGAGCATGAAAAGGAAACACAGGGGATAGAACAGGAATGATTCCGTATGCCAGCACAGTCAGGAAATGTTTACAGTCCTGAGACTTCATTCAGGTTACCAGAAAAAAAAACAATACGAACCAATTTATACACTTCACAGGGAATGGGGGACAGGTGGAATTAATCACCATGCCAAATCCTGGTCACATGACTGTGCCCCCTGAGACGACACACCCCTTCACACAAATACATTAACAGAATTAGTTAAAATTGGGCCAGCAGGCAGTGCAGTGCTAATGCACACAGAGTCAGAGCCCTATGGCTGGTCGCCACTTGGGAGACCTTACTCCAGAACCCTTAACTAAGACTCTTAACCTACATCTAGTAAAATATCAAAAATTGCAACTTCACTTAAATAATAAATCACAGATAATGGAGAGGACTAGCCCAGACCACCTGCTGGAACACGGTAATTCATGACACACTAATTCCCAGCTTGATTACAGATCAGTGGCCTGTTGACACACGGGTCATACGAATGTTCAGTCTTATTTGAGAATCTCTGGCCATAGTCCCAAGAGAGCAGTTTCCCACTCTACCCAGTAGCCAGCCACAGCAGCATGTCCAGTATGAGAAGTGAGGGCAATACTTTTCCAAATAAAGATTTCCGCAAGGGCAATCCATCAAAGGCTTTCCGGACATCCCGAAATCGAAACGGAACAAACAAGCGGGCGGAGCCGGGGGTGCTGACGTCAGCGTCAGCGGGGGCATGGGTGCTAATGACCAGCCATAGAGTGCACTGGTAATTATCCCATCGCTTCACATCATCCGAGGCAAGGAGGAGAGCTTCACAGGGTTACCAGAGGGCCATTTAACGTAAGCATCATTTAGCATTTGTGGAAAGTGTAATATTCCCCATAGCAGAGTAAACACATCAAACGCATCCATAAATAAAGACGCCCCTCAGTTATCACCCATCCATTCATCCATAACAGCTTATCCAGTACAGTGTCGTACCCATCCTGGAGCATGTCCCAGGAAGTACCGGCACAGGGCAGGGAACATTCCGGAAGGGATGCCAGCCCATAAGCTGATCCACAAAAATAGCTTCACAGAGAAGTGTCTGGGTTTGGTGAACCATTAATGAATTTAGAACATCTATAATTAACAAAAAATCAGTTACATGAGTTTCGCTATTAAAATATTCTACTATGCAGTGTGTCGATCAGTTAATATTCGTTTACTGAAATTATTACATATTATATTTGAGGTGGATAATGGACATTTTTTGTTTGTTTTTCTGTTGCTTTTCAGCTAGACCATCTCACGCAGAGTGCATGCTCAGGCAGACTTTGTATGAATCAGATTGCCCCTTTTTCCTTCTCTCAGAAGCCTGATCTCTGGGGTGGGAGCCTGGAGCATCCCGCTGGCCCCAACTCGGGAAGGGCCTCTTATTCACACACTGGCGGAAGCCTGACGCTATAGAGCTCACTGCCAGCCTGGAGGTCACTGACGCACAGGCTTGTACCTGAACACATACGCAAGCAAGAATGTGTAATACCTGCTGATATTTGGATATCCGTAAGGTAAACATGCCCAGGAGGGTGGCCATTTAGCTGACCCTGCGGCCATTGAGAATGTCCCCCCTACCAGTCCACAGGAGTGGATTTCTTGCTTCTGGGGACCCACTCAAAAAATTTTGGTGCCCCCCCATCCCTACTGAGATGTTTAAAAAACCAAATAAATAGATAGCGAGCAGTCAGAAGATCGTAACTAGTTGATGGGTTGGCTGAACATGCTGCTTCAGCAGCTCCTAAATAAAGAACATGTTTATTTAATATTTAATGTAGTGACTGTCTGTGGCCTACAGGGGGCCCCAAACCTGAAAGGCCCCATGTAAATGTGTGATTTGAGTAGTGGTAACCACACCTGCTCCTAGCTATACAAATGTTCTTTCCCTCTGAATATTTAGTGTAGTGACTGTCTGTGGCCTAAAGGGGGCCCCAAAATTAAGGGGACCCACCTAAACATGTGGTTTGAGTAGTGGCAACCACGGCTGCTCCCAATCCATCCAAACGGGTTCAGAGTGGCAGCCCCACAGCCCCCCCCCACTCACACTGGACGACGAGATGTGCCGAAGCTGTGGGCGACAGGCCTAAGCTGTTGCTAGGGCTGCAGGTGTATTTTCCGGCATCTTCCGGCTTCACTCGAAAGATGATGAGGGTCCCGTCGATCAGGATTCGCACCCGCAGCTTCAGGTCGCTGTAGGGACAGCAAACAGGCTGAGGCACTGGCGGTCATGCATTTATCTATGTGCAGCTTGTCCAATGTAATGCTTCTAAATTGCATGCAGTTTTTGGTACATTCATTTCCCTGGTTTGTGCCCTTTCCTCTGTTTTAATACGGAGGCCCTGCAACCCTAGTAAACAATCAGATATGTAAATTACACCAAAGTGCATCATACACTGGGACCTGGCTTCAGTCCCTACTGTGTTGCATTAGCTGGCTGTCACGGGAGTTAATTGGCAGAGGTCCACAGTGACACCTACAGGGCTACGTGTGGAATTAAGTAAGTAGAGCTCTCATGGAAATGTGTCATGTCACTTGATGAAGCCTGGTGCCCACAGAGTAAACAAACAAACAAGGGTGGGTGACAGCATAGACAACCCCTCCCAAAATGGAATGGGCTTTTGAGGGGATATGAATGACAAATGGGAAAAATGGCCAATGCAGATTTGGACAACAACAGCTAAAACAGAAGGGGGGGGGGTAAGAGAGCATGAATGGCAGCACAGGGAACTCGATCATAACTTTACTTCTTGAAGTAGACGTTGTCCTCCTCCCAATACCAGGTGTAGGTCAGGTTTGCAGGGTATGCCTCTGCTTGGCAGGTGAAGAATGCGTTTTGAGATATGTTTACAGTTATGTTCTTGGGTGGTGTAACAATAAATGGTGACCCTGGGGAAAACACAGAAAATGGTCATGGGTTCTCTTCATGAAGATATGTTACTCCTCACCAAACAGCCTGTATAAAGATCATTGCCATCACTCTGTCAGGCCTTCAAAACAATAGCTAGCAGGTAGGAGATCAAATGACACATTGCATCTTGTCAAATTGGAATGTGCAGAGAGGCAGACAGACAGACAAACAAACAGACAGACAAACATATAGAAAGATAGATAGATAGAAAGATAGATAGATAGATGGATAGATAGATAGATTTATTATGTCAGTAATTATGAAAGCCCAATTTGTGTCAAACACATCACAAATTGCATTAGTTTGGTCCTATGGCAATTCGAGTGACATCACACTTGTAATTACCTTGAATGAGGAGGTGGGTGGAGTGAATGGCCTCCCCCTGAGGGCTGTGGGCGTGGCAAGCATAGACACCGCCGTCCTCCCGCAGGAGCGACACGACCGTCAGCTGTCCGTCGGTCACCTGCCGGGCAGGTGGCCAAAACAATCGCTTTGACTTACACACTTACACAGAGTCTCCAAGGTCACTGATCTACAGCACAGGCTACAATTGCAGAGACCAAAGGGCTGGGAGCTCATTCACATCTGTGGCCAAGAAATCCATGGCTGCATCACTCACTGATCAAAAGAGATGTAATTCACTGATAAGCACTTGTGGGGAACACTGCTAAACTGCCGCGGCTGCTACTGCTGAAAGGATTCGCCTTCAAATGAGAGGAGGCATTCAAGCTAAGGGCACCACAAGCTGGATTATCTCTGACGGCACAGCAGTCAAAGCAAACAGCTCCCGGCGCCTCCCGGAAATGGAATACAAACATCACAACCGCAGAAATTAATATGTGCACGGGGAGATTATTAAATCGTGTGCATCCCCCCTGTTCAAACATCTTGAAGCTAAAATGCAAATATTTTAATTTTGGCATCCATAAAGTAGACTGGTTAAGATATAACCACAGTCATCCATCATCAGTACCTGAAGGAACTTATAGAAAATCATGTGGAAAACAGATTTCTTTGCTTATTATGATAACAATGCTAGGGTCATATGTGGCCACCACAGGACCGTGATTCGCTGATTTGATGTCAGATCTCACTGGAAGATTGTCACCCTTGACACGGTGCAGGTCCATAGACACCCACGAATAAACGACTTCTGTCCATTATCTGTGACTGAGCCGATCGGTTTCGGACAGAAGCTCGGTCAGCATGCAGTAAAGCACGCCCAGTGGACTCGGCCGGGCTGTACATGGTGTTACAAGAAGGCTTACAGTTCCTGTTCGGCTACCTGGTACTTATCACTGTCTCCAAGCCGCTTGCCCTCCCTCTGCCAGCTCACCACGGGCTTGGGATTCCCCACAGCAGCACAGCTCAGGGTCACGCTGCCACCTTCCCTGGCCTCCACATACTGTGGAGGCGTACCTGTGAATGTGGGCGGGGCTGTACGGGCGAGAGTTTATGTCGGCGAATGAGAGCCCAAGAGAGCAGATGAAGTACAATTACTCACCGTTAGCATCATTAGCTAATCATGGCTCATCTTTACCTGCATTATCATTAGCGGAAACTGATGTCACGGCTAATTGCATTGGGCAGGGAAGTACCTGTAGCACAGAGTTAACTTTCAATCAACTAAGTGAATTAAAAGACTTAGGGCACATCTGACATCACATACTTACACAGTACATACTGACTTTCTTTAGAAGCCTACTACTTGACTATTAACGTAGTACATACTATATGTATGCATGAAAACAGTATGCATGCCCTGGGATATATTGCATTGTTACTTGACCCGGATTTTGACCAATAACATAGCCTGACCCCCACAAAAGCTAAAAACTATTAACGAAAAAAAAAATGCATGTTCAAGTGAACTTACGTAACTGGGTAACTACTGACATAGGTACAGACATGGCACTTCCTCTGCTATCTTGGCATAAACATCTGAGCAAGCAACATTCTTCATCTCTAGTTGCAGCTGCAGTGGCCTTGTGGGATAGCGTAGCATCCATCGGGTAAACACTTCGGAATGTGACTGAATGCAGCATGTAATCCGGGTACCGTTCATCTACTATCTCATTCATACTAAGGATTGGGACATACGGCTCATTTTGCATACTGTATTATGTAGTACCACATAGCAAACAAGTATGCAATTTCGGATGCACACATAATTAGTGCGCTATTTGCAATGGGTGCACAGATATGACATCAAGCAGAGCTGGCTCACCTTTGACAGTAAGGTGTACCCAACTGCCATTTTGGAATGGGTCGGTCTGCTGCTCCAGCACCAGGACCCTGCACTCGTACCAGCCCTGGTCTGCAGAGCGCACCTGCTCGATCCGCAGCGAGGCCTTCCCCTGGAGTGTGACTCTACCTACAGTGCCAGAGCAGAGGTTAAAGGTCACTGATATCCAGTGGCATAGCACTAGGGAAATTTTTTCTAAATGTAATTTTTTCGCTCCACACTTTCATCTACCCTTTGTACAGAATAAAGGTGCATATGAAATTTAATACAGATTCACAGTAGTCTGTATACCATTCATCCATCTTCTAACCAATTATGTTTGTCAGGATTGCAGGGTGCCTGGAGTCTATCCCAGTGAGGCCTCAGGGTTACTCAATGAGCCACCATGCCTCTAGTCTGTCACCCGCAGGTCTACAGCGCTGCCATTTTAACGAATCTGACACAAATTTTATGAGTCCGACATTCTTTATTCATCCTTTTTGTGCCTGTGTGTCGTATCAGGAAATTGGAATTTAATCACTAGCGTAAATGTATCTCGCCACCATTACAAAGTGAAAATTCCCACGCTGGATGCCAGTCGGGAAGCCTCAGGGGCTTGTCAGCTGTCGTCCATGAGTGAATTTCACAGCCTCGACACATTGAGCAGGCGCATATGTGCGGCCAAACTGTACCGGGTACAGTGTTAACCCTGCTAACTTTATCGGAGCTCATCTAGCTCTATTAACACTGCAGTTTTTGGTGTCGATCTCTCACTCTGAATCAATTTACCAGTTTGCTAGACATCAGCCACCTGTGGGAAGGTCGTTAGGAGTGCACTGTAGTATGAACATGTTTATCTAATATCCATTTAGCTACAAAACAGTTGTATTTACTAGCTAAATGTTCAAGATATTACTCAGCAGCCAATTAACAATAGCTATTAGCAGGCTAATTATGGTCCATATCCAATATCCAGTTACCTCAAGCATGTCATTGAACAAATTTGGGAAACAATCAGAGTCAAATGTGGATGCTATTTACCCACAGTCAGACATACACAGACACCAATGCTAACAGATCTGCTCTCTGCAGTCAGTTCTTACAGTTTGATCAAAAACAGAGACCGAGACCAAAATATTGTCCAGACACAGGGCAGAAAACACATTGTAAGAAATCACACCTCTTTTTCTTTAACAGTCTCCGACCTGGGAGTCTGTAGGTCTTGCGAGACACGTTTGACTTGGTGCAGTAACTTCCCAAACAAGACCATCAATAAAGCAGTTAAAAGCACACCTGGAGAACACTTAGCATGTCTGTGCAACACAACTTAAATGTGATTTCTTTTTTTACACTCGGAAAACTAGGGGTACTGAAATAGCCTCGAGACTCTAGGAAAACTTACCAGCATACTCTGGGTCCACATGCGGCGGGTAGAAGCGGAAACTGATGAAGAAGGGCATAGGCACGCTGGACCGGAACCACTCCACCACATAGGCAGGCTGTGGGCCGCTCAGGGGCCAGGACACGTCACATCCCAGCACCACGCTCTCACCGGCACGCACTGTCACAAACCGGGGCTCCTCTCTTGCTCTGCGGGGACCTAAGGGGGGTCACCAAGGGGGCAGCGAGATACGGAGGTCACTGCGAGGACCCCATGATGCTGGGGTCACTGTGGGAGACTCCACGGTTATACACACTGACGCCATCAACTGCAGGAAAGGTGCACTGGATGGCAGTCAGGAGACCCAGTGGGATTCTATTGTTAGTAATTATGAGTGTTTGAAGGGGAGCAGGCTGTCATTACCGCCCACACACCCACTGTCTGGCTTCACACAGCCTGAAACGGCATACTGAGGTTGGCAGCCACCTAGCCAGCTACCTCTCCATCCATCTTTGCCGCAGAGGTCATAGAGGACTCACAAGCTGGGGATTTGCAGTGCCGAAACAACTCACACATACAGTATATGTACATCACACCTGAACAGAAGAGTGGCTCAGAGCAGTTCTAACCAGTCAAAACCAGTTCCGCCCAGCCAGCCCATTCACTGCCAATCACATACTGCTGCTGTTGGCCATCTGCTCGTAACAGGACATTTTCAATTTGCCTCAGCGACCACTGGATCTCCACAGGGTCTAACCCTAACCCCCAAACGTTCTGCTACTGTTGACATCTTGCAGAAAGTCAGCTTTTCAAATGGTATTATCAACTAAAAAGTAGTAGCCAGAAAAATTTCTCAACGGTAGTATTTCACTGTAGCCTAAACAGCATATTATCTATGATTTTTTATTTGAAATGCATTCCACCCATCTATCTTCCAGTGCAGAGCCGCAGTGAGTCTGGAGTCTACACCATGGAGCTGAAGCAGGGGACACACTGGCATACCTGTCTATCATAGTCTGGGTGTATTTAGTATAAAAAAAACTGACTATTAACGTAGTGCTTGCAAGTTAAAAGGACCCAGTATAATTAGTGCGAATGGCAGTGGCCTACAGAAATGCCACCAGACCTGCATGGAATTTCAGTCCCCTATCACTCAGTTCCAGTGGAGACGGTGAGATTATCCCCTCAGTCCAGATCCTTTACAGAGCTTCTACTCGACACAAAGATGAGAGGGCAGCTTAATCCCATCCTGCAGCAACTAATAACTATCCATTATCCTTCAGAAATAACTACAGAGCAAAAGAGTTCACAGCTGATGGGCCAATAATTAAGAGTCAGAGGAGCAACGGTCACATGACTCCACTCAGAATCACCCACCCATTAAACGGCCGTCCAATCAGATCAGAGACAGGTGTCATGTGGGACGAGGTGTCAGCACGAGTGGCCGTCTGCCACGCTGTGACTTTCAGAAGGAATGAAAACAAGGTTTCCTTCAAATCTCTCACCTCTCTTTAAACACTCAAGAAATACCAAAGGTATTAATAAAAAAAAAAACTGTTGTAAATTAAGAAGCACAAATGGGTGTAAAAGGATCTGCTTGGTAAAATATACTTGACATTCATCTAGCAATTAAAATTATTTAAGGCATTAAAATAAAGACTTTTCATGTATTTTCAAAAAAGGTCATTTGGATCCAGGGCAGACAGCTTAGACTGAGATGGCAGTGGTACCTCGGGCCCGGGGGACGAAGAAACCGGGTCGGATTTGGACAAGTTTGCCGATCTGTTTTGAACTGGAAAGGAGGGAGGGCCTTCAATTCCTGGCCAAACTCTAATAAAAGATTAATTTTGTGAAGAGGGGTGGTACTGGCGGGACCGGAGAGGTCCGGCGTCTGGAGGTCGCGGCTAGGGTTCATTGCCGAGCGCCGCTGTTTCCGTGTGCGTGTACGACACCAACCAGAGCTGTATTGATCTAGACCAAAAAAAGACGAATCGTGAAGATGAAGGTCATGCTGCTCAGTGAGACATGAGGCGAAGTTACGCACATTATCTCTGCATTTTACCAACACAGGAAAATGAACAGGACTCACGGTGAAGAGAGTCACCCTCTTCTTATGTCTCGGATCACAAGCAACAATAAAGAAGGTCCTCGGATAGCCAACCTTTCACAGTGTCTGGAATCGAGCCAGTGTGACTGAGCTCCTGCTCGTCCTTTTCCCTGCCCTTCCCCCCCCAAGCTTTTCCCTGGCTGCTGGTGCTGCCTTAGCCACTGCATTCCTGTGCTTAATCTGCTTTGTTGAGCCAAACGCTCCCCCCTCGCACCTAACTGAGCTAGAACCGTATTTATACCGAAGGAGCATGTTTTGGCCAAGCCTGTGCCAGCAGTGGGTGGTGTGCAGCTCTGTGGGTTAAGACCCATGGTCAGAAGGTCGTTGGTTCAAAACCTATGGTCAGCAAAGTGATTCCAGCATTGGGCCCTTGAGCAAGGACCCTTAACCTTAACTGTTCCAAGAACTGGCTAAGCCTGATTTCTCCAGTGTGCGTCACTTTGGGTAAAAGCATCTGCTGTTGTGGCCCTTCCAGTACAGTATAAGCCAGGGCTATTCGAAACATGGTCCTCAAGGTCCGAGCACTGCCGATTTCCCAGCCCTCCTTTACCTGTGAGCCAGGTGTGAAGCCTCTGGCCAATCAGAATCAAGGTGAGTTAAAAGATAGAACTTATGAACGACGTAGCGTTAAGAAGGTTTCAGGAAGCCCATCCCAGTAATTATTAAACTAACTCCCTGGGAGAACTGAAAACAAGGCCTGGATTTGGAATCGGGGTCCAGATTTGAAGAGCCCTGAAGTAAGACAAGGACTGGAAGAGATTCTGTCTGGAGTATTTCTGTGACCAGAAAGGTAAACTTAAATTTAAAGCCCAGATACAATACCCAGCTGCTGATCAAGGGAATTCAGGCGATAAAGATTAAGCTTGTTTATGAACTCGTGCAGAATCTTGTGTTCAGTGATCATCTTCTCCTGGCAAAAAACATATTTTCACAGCAGCTCTACGCTGTCAGAGGCACCATCATCAATGTCAACACATCATCACATCCACGTCAGAGAATGACTGGGCTTTGCTCATTAGTTTCTAACGATACCACCCTGTGTCAGCTCATTGCTGTCTGTCCACCAAGAAATTCCCGAGGAAATAATGATATTCCTACGATATTTTAAAGAAACGTCTGACACATACAGAGCACATAAGACCCAGTTTGACGGGAATTTAGCATTTAGCATGCTATACCATGACAGTATATCAAAGACCCATCTCCTAGCAGCACCACACAGGCTGGGTATAATGTATTACCCTCCAACACCACACTGTCCTTTTTACGAGACTGTAACACGAGCTAGATCTATAACAAAAGCTAGATCAGCAACACCCATACAATTAATGTCAACATGCTCATTTTCTTAATGGAACCATAGTCATTAACTTTTTTTCTTATATGCTGTGTTTTTTTTTTAAACTAAAACCAGTTTGCTTTGTACTGGTTTTTGTGTGACTGCCTGGCTACTCCCAGGAGGGGAAAGGATGGAAACTGGAAAAAGTCAATGGGTAGAGCGATAAATTCACAGCTTGCGCTGACCGCAGCATTTTACAGATCAACCCCTCTGGAGTTAGAGTACAGATAGCCCTGCTTACATTCTCCTATGATGTATATTGCCCCTCGTCGCCCCCTTCAGGGCAGGCCCAATCATCGCCGGCGACAGATCTTACTACCCACCATAAAGAGAGATCACGCACACAATTTATTTGGATTGAAAATCCAATTTAAATGCTAAGCAGATCATTGACATTGAACACCTGGCCTAAAATTGGGGCAAGCTGTCCACGAACACCCCCAGAATATGCCGAGTCAGTATTTAGATGAGTCCACTGGGACGTCCCCAGTCACTCTATCCAGTCTATAACTGCAACCTTCAGGCCTCAGACGGCGTGAAGGCCTCGCTTTCACAGAGAGCGCTTCTCAGGCCTTTGTGCGCTATTTTAAACCAGCGTGACGTGGTTGAGGCGAGCAGTCGAGTCTGAGGGGGATTCGGCTGAGACTCCGCACAGCCTTCTGTATCACACCGGCAGCCGGGCTGAGACAGAGTAGCAGCTTGCTGTGTTCAGGGTCAGTGGGATACGATCCCCCCACCCCCCCCTCAGCAACCGGGTCACCCCGGCTAAACTGAACGTCTTTTTGTTTCTGTAAAATAAATAACGTGAAAGAAAAATTATTCTGGTACAGCATTTCTACGAAAACCAGGATTATGGAATTCTCCTATCTAGCGAGCAGTGCAAATCCTATATTATTGCCAAAATATTGTCCATGTCTAATCCTCTTATTCAGAGCTTTGCAGTCAGGAGACTGGCTGTCTTAATTCCCAGCTGTCCTTTAGCAATAAATTTCAAAATGTGGGACTCAGCTGGGGTCTGCAAAGTCACGGGCAGAAAGGAAGAGTGACGGAGAGCTAAGATTCTTAAGAGTGAATCAGAAAGACATTTTTAAACCAGATTTAATTTTTCTTTTCAAGACAAAGATCTAATATCATTGACTTTTTTTATTGGATTCTATAGCTATTCTTTAGATGGGACAGAAACACGGTAGGAATGATCCAGGAGAACAATAGAGCTCCGAACAGCAGCGGATCCTACTGAGGAAAGAGTTAGGAGAAGAATGACGGCAGTTCTTAAAGTGCAAGCATAAGAAGGCAAATGGAGCAGGTTCAGAACGAGGCATAATACGGATCTGAGAACTGAGAATAATCTGGAACATTATGGGCTGAACAGAACTTAGGAGGCCCAGCAAAGGAACAAACGACCAAAGTTCAAATGAGGTCCACCACGCAGATACTAGACCAGGACAACAGTTCCAGAAGGACTTAACTCCCTCAAGTATTTTATCACATTTAATACGATTCCATTGTCGCTATTTATTTTTTGAATGTCTATCATTAAGTGCCAAAAGAAATCATGAATGATCATAAAACAACCAAACGAAACATACAATTAAGCAATAACACCCTGAAATCAGTACAGATGAAAGTAAGCGGATACCTTTCATCATGAGAGCTAGAGGCCTGTTGCTGTATCATGGCTAGAGGAACGTCAGCGTGAGACATTCTGACACAGCAAGGCTCGTCTGGCAGCTCCCTGGGGGGGGGGAGTTCCAGAGCCCAGACATGCACCACCAGCTCTACTGTTGCAGAAACACCCAGAGTGCTTAGCAACGAGCTGCTGCACTGTGCTTCCGGCACCCGTCTGATACGGCCATGCCTGGTACTTCATTACGACGCCGGTCTCCACGTTTAGCAAACCGGCTGAGGAAAAAAACTGAAAGAAAAAAAAAAAAAACATAACACAGCCTCAAAACATCACGAAGGCTTCGACGGAGACCGTGGCTGACTCTCTCTTCTCCGTCTGTTTCATGTGAAAACACGTTGAGCACATACATACACAGAGAGCAATTAAAATGGCACATCAAAACACCACCTGCCAAAAAAACTGGGACATAAATATATACCAACAGCCACAAACTGAGACCACCACACTAAGTGTATTCTGCAAACAATTTAATGCGATGAGTTAAATACTTTTTAGTAACTCTGTAAGTTTCATAGAATAAACCTGTTTTGCACCAAGAATCCCATAGTATCAGTTAGGTGTGTGTGCCAGAATGGTAATTAGTCAAATGAGACTCAAAATACTGACTTACTTTTAAGACTTATACATTGCAGTTGACTTGTATTTGTGCATCTTTCAACTGCTTGTCTAGTTTGGGGTTGTGAGGGGTTTCTATTCAATTACAACACATTCAAGTACTGCTCTGTAAGAAACTGGGGTGGTTTACAATAAGAGTGAAACCACAGTTTGATGGCCTTATGAAGCATGGGTAAAGTTACACCAGTGTCAGACACCATTCCATCAGGGCCCTAACTGGATAAACAACTAAGAAACTGGATGTATATCCATAGAAAATTAACTGCAAAAAGGAGCAATCTATGTATTTGGTGAAGCAATTGATTAAACAAATGATCCCAGACTAAACACTGCTAAAATATGGAAAAGAACTAAAATATGGAAAACTGAACATAATCCTATTTAGTTGTCGAGCCAAGGTACTCAATGACATAATCGATTCTGAGATGGCTCTTCTGGCTGGTGCCATATAGATTCACAGAAGACCGTCAAGCTGGCTATGGCTTAGGAAAGGCGGCCGGACCTTGAAGTCCAGCTACAACAGCGGGGGACACGCGAGGAAGGAACCTGCCGCAGAAGCGGATGTCTAGGTTTGATGTGAAGATCCAAGGTTTACTTCAAATGAGAGAAAACACCGAAGAATTTTTATATGCCACTATAAAAATAGGAAGTCCTTAATATAGCATTTTGTAATAATATTTTAAGTGATCTATTTATTTGCAGAACAGTTTACTTGTGCCCCAAAATATCTAATGATTAGAATATTAAATTAAAAGTTCACTTTAATAAATTATCTAGAAAAAAAAATACTTATAATAATAAACTTACATCTATCAATCACACAAATGCACAAGCAGTGTCTGATGATTGCTAAATTAACTGAGTGACAGGAGCATGTAATAAATTAGCTAATGTACCCTGTGTCCACAGACAGGACACCTGTGGCCTGCTAACAGACCTTACGGAATGCTAATGTGCTAAAGCTAACTGGGTGACTATGAGACACCAAAGGGCCTTGTTGCATGCTAACGTGCTAATGCATGATAAGCTGCTAACGGCCGGCCCAGAGGTCCCCATATAAAGCATGTCCTGGTAAGAGCACCACTAAGCATCCACATCACCACCCCTGGTGAGTGAAACTTGCTCACACTGAGTCATATCAAAATGACTTCCTGGGGGTCTGTGTGCTGTCCTTGCAGCAGTGGCTGTGCACTGAGACATTCCTTATGGCTTGTGCTTCTTTCATCACAGGAAAATAACCTTTCTTAATTAATACAGTTAATAGCAGGTCATCCCACACTCTCAGAGCGTTCCTAAGTCACAGCTCACATCTCAGGAAAAGAACATCCTACTGGGACAGAACGTTCCATAATTATGCAACACCCTATAATGACAGGATGTCCCACACTGACAGCTTCTACAGTAACAGAACATCCCAAAACAGCTCAACACCTCACAGCAAGATAACATGCCTCAAAAACACCCAGCAATGACATAACACACTAACAAAATGCCACAAAAAAGCAAAATAAAACGTATCGTACTATATTCCAGCAGTTTATACCTCCGTAACAAGCAAATTGCGTGCTTGTTAAGGAGGCGCTCCACTGATGTAATCTTATAGGTAACTGTAAAAGCATACTCCCCCTTCTGGTTAAAGTTGGAATAGCAAGGGTAAGCAAGTCCACGAGGACGGGGTCAAATGTAAAACGTCGGCGCTTCACTGTATCACACTTCTCACGTTTCCAACCGAACTGTTCCAGGGGTTATAAAAATATTCTCTCAAAAGGATGAATGACCAATAGGTATACATGAATATTTGCATTTAAATATGGATATTCTACCCATTTTTCCATTTATCCTAGCACATCGTTTTTTTCCCAATATTTAAACTTTAATTTCCAATGTAATAAAAACAACATCTTTAGCAAGTAAGGAAAATGTAATGCAGTGTTGTCGAGACTTTAAACATAACCTGAAAGAATACTGAAAAACGTTTACAATTACCTTGCAATTACATAATAATACGTATATTACAGTTACTGTACATTTTCGTCGTATTCAAAATATCCCCCTGTCGGTTTTACCTGCACACCTGATTTTTTATTATGAAACGTTTCACAAAATATTATTACGTTTCAAGGAAAAAAAAACTCATATTAGGGAATTCGTTCAAAGCGGATTTTTGTAAATTTAACTGCAACTAAATTACTATTTAAAAGTTACTAATAATCCAAGAGAAAAACCATAAATATTTATCAATTGCATTTAACATAATATAAACACTGATATAATTGTATTGCAAGCAATAATGAAACGGAAAATTCATTTCTTCGGGTGAATAAACAAAACTAATGGGAAACGCACTGAGCGATCGTTCAACTTACAGAACCCAAATATTGCGCTTCAACTCACCTTGTTTAGACGATCCTTCGGCGCTGAATACACACGCTATCAAAACGACCACATACCAAATCATAGTACTATTGCCAACCCGCAAGAAACCTCTTCATATCTTAAAGTGTCCCGTTCGGCAGATATTTCATTGCCGAGCCTCTTCGGCCATGGATCCCGGCGGCACCCTTTCACTCGTGCCCTGTCACCATCCCCTCCTATCCGTACGCTCTCTCCGTAGCCGAGCACTTGCACCGGAACGTCCCGAAAGCGGCCGCGCAGCTGTTGGCAAATCCCACTAAAACCATGCATGAGTATTTAGCGGCTGGGTCCGCCTCCGCTACACGCCCATTGGTCGGCAGGTGAGAATCGGGGGCGTGGTCGCCGGCTCCGGGGCTGTTCTGATTCAAGATCAGTTGAGGATGGGGTAGCCTTGAGAGCCGCAGTATCATGCGCAATAGCGAAGAGGCGGCGCGGCGCCTTAGCTGCGGCTCGGCTGGGTTTGCGTCGCAGGACCACGACAGCGGCCGACCGCCGGCAGTCAGCTGTTCGTCCTATAACTGTCGTCGCGCCGCGATGCATATTAACTCGTTTGCGTTCGTGGAGACGTTTTGGCAACGCAGTCTTCCCATTTATAAACAATATTTAACTTTTCGGTTGTTCCCATATTTATATTCGCCCCGCAAGCGCACTGGTAGCAGTCCCTATTAAAAAAGAAGGAACAAGCACCGGCTTCTTGGTGCGGCACCGATCACAGCTGTCTAGGCTTCTTTGCCATTCCTTTACACTATACGTAGCATCACCAGGTACCCTACGTCACTATTAGACATTACCTAGTTTCCAAACTTCTCATTAAAACATTTTAAATGATTTTATCAATTGATATAGAAATACTTTGTATCTTGATAAACATTTATACGTTTTCTACACTGCACTCATATATCACCCATAAACGCTACCAGGTACCAATTTATTTTTAGCTACATTGTTTTCTAATTAGATTTTGTTCTGCGTGGTGTATTAGTCTATTTTATACTTCATGTTAAGCTGCCTATCTTTCTATTACTTTTGCGATGAAATATATGGAATTGCAGGATTGGGATAGAGATTTTATATACCTTTATTGTTATTTGTGGCCCGTACAATATGATCAACCCTGCCTAAAGACAGCGAGACCGTCAAATCTATTGTACGTTGCTCTAAATAAGGAATGGCTCATTTAAAGTGTTATATAACATCATATAAGTTATAAATGTATAATTTTATGAATTGTTTTTAGTAGACATTGCACCTTATATTTCTCGCTGCTGAGGATATTAAGAATAACAATAAGTTTGTCTAGTTAGCCTACATTAGAACAAGTCCGTAGCTGTCACCTCATGACGAGGTTTCCTTAGCCGTCCAATTAACGCAGTAAGGATGCATGTGAAAATCAGCTAGATGATGTCTCATAAGTTTCTCTACGTCGTTTGTTTTCTGGTATTTTAAAATGTCATGTAAATATTTCAGTTCTGTCAGTCGTGTTTTTCCACAGGAGGGTTGGGTTGCGGCACTTGTGACAAAGTACATTTCTGGGGAAGAGCGTCGAGTCCTGGTCTTGGTCCTTTCTGTGCGTTTCTTAAGATAATGGAACCTTCTTGCGGAGTGTAAGGCGGACTGTCTTTTCTCTAATTAGAGTCTGATGTAAAGCAAAGTTTCACATGGCGTGGGCAGAGGTCACATAAAAAGTATTTATATCCCGAAATGGGTGCGGTCAAGATGGTAATGATAACATTTTTGAAGTGTTTCATCCTCTAGAGCCGCAACAAGATTTTCGATTGTCATTAGTAGCCTAGATAATCTGAGCATAAATGAATATTTACCATCTCGTGCAGGGTGCTCCCGGCTCCAGGTGACCCGACATTGCATGAGCACTAATGAAATATGGTTGACTGGGAGGCGTTACGATTATTTTCCCTAACGTCTCCTTTGGTCACTTAAGGTAATTTATGATGTAATCATTTCACCTGCTTGGTGGTATAGCATCCTAATGTGATTTCAAATATCAATCCATCAGAAATACAGTCCTTCCATTATACAAAACTGCTTAACAACGGTACAATAAGTGTGTAGGCTGTTTAAATTATAATCATATACTTCTAATTATCCTATTAAGTCTTATAGAAGAGAAAGTCTTTAATGCACACAGTATTTGTTCAAAGAACTGAAATTCAGTAGCTTACATTGACTTTATGTTTAAATTTAGCTGTAAGAATCATCACTGCAATACGTGGGATTTAATTAAACCCCAGCTATTTCTGTCTCCCACATCACTTAATACTCATCCAATAAAACCCACATGTATAGTTTTAGTTTCTGTATGATGTTTTTAATATAGATAACATGTGTCATGATAAAAACACATTGTGCCCTCTGCTGAATTTTGGAAGACTGTAGAATTCTGAAGCATTGTACTGCTCTTTGGATGGGAACCATACCTAGTGCTGTTTATAGCTGTTACAGTATATGTGAATGTCAGTGTGTGTGTGTGTTCGTGTGTGTGTGTGTGTGTTCTGTGGGGCTTCCAGTCCAGCAGAGAGGATTTCTTAGGCTAGAGATCATCATCATAACATGATTTCACAGAATGCCAGTGTAACAGGGATGACCTTTCTTAGGATGATCACTGTACCAGGAGCAGAGGGCGTCATGGTAACAGAGACGGTGATTTTGGAGATGATGTCACGTTAAAACAGAGGATGCCTCACTAAGTATGCTCACTATAGGAGAACGGATGTCATATGGTCTTACTGTGACAAGGAGGATGTTATAGAAGTTTCCGTCTTTCGTTTCATTGAAAGATAGGATGTTATTTTGTGTCTGGTCAGGGTAACAGTGATGATGTAACAGAGAGGCTGCCTTAATGTGTCTGGCCAGTGTGTCAGAGAGGATGTCTTAATGTGTCTGATCAGTGTAACAAAGGGGATGTGTTAATGTGTCTTCGATAGTGTAACAGAGATGATGTCTTAATGTGTCTGGTTACTGTAACAGAGAGGATGTCTTAATGTGTTTGGTCAGTGTAACAGACAGGAAACTGGATCTTATAGACCTGTAAGACTGTAAGCTTGAGATGGTACGGAAGCCGACCAGAACCGCTGAAACAGCACTGAATCCTTTTAGGTCATGGAGCGGCAGTCGATCGATATTTGGAGTCGTAGTTTTCAAACTGTCATGACAGTCAGTTTTGTAGTACAGCTATAGCGACTCCCTGATGAATGGCACTGCAACCCAGAGCCAGTGGCTTAGGAAACTGCCATTAATCCCAGCGTGACAAGACAAATTAACTCCAAGGCAGGAATCAGCTTCGCCGGCCTGATGGTTAATGATGACTTCTGATGCTATATTTGCCATTGCAAATGGATTATATTGTTTTACAATAAACCTTTTAAGAAGTAGTTCTTTTTTAGTCTCCTTAAGATATGGCTGATTATAATGAAGTCAGGTGGCAACAATCCAGCATGTTCCCATAAAATGAAATAACGATCCTGTAAGACTGAGGTCTGCTTCTTCTCCCAGACCCTGCTATCCAAACCCGCAGCCCGCCATTGCATTCTCCTCAGCCCAGCCCCCATTTTGTCTTCTTGCATGTCTTCCCTTGTGACGATCCCAAAACATCTATCTTCCTCCTTTGTATTTGTAAATCCCGTTGCCCAAATATCGTATTTCCCAATTCTTCCTTTTCTTCCCAATGTAGGAAAATGGCACATTTCAGATGTATGTATGTTTGTTCTGTGCCTCAGTCACCAGGGTCTTGGTTTACAGGGATGCAGAGACCAGCAGGTGTTCAGACTGATATGGGGACGGTTTTGCCCTTTTCATACCATAACTGACTAATTTCATGGCACATGATTAGAGAGATACCAATGACAGTTTTTTGAATAAGGGAAGATCTATATGAGCATCGTTCCCTTAATGCAAATCTCCAAATGCACCTTTGTTTCAGTATGTTGATAGACCTACTTTGCTGGTATCAGCCCAAATTTCAGCGTGTAAACCACCCCCAACACACACACACAAACACACACACGCATGCTTTTCTCTTTGTACAGGTTTACTCGGTCCAAAAGCATGCAATTCAGGTGAACTCCAACTTCTAAACTGTCCTTAATGTGTGAACATCTGTGTGTCCTGGAGTGGACTGGTAGCCCATCTGGAATGGTGCCCTGTGCTGCTTTGGTTAGGCTCACTGGGAGGTTGTGCTGGATAAGCAGTTGTGGGTGGGTGGATGAATGGATGGATGGGTGTGGCTCTCCTAGAGAGAACTGAAGGCCCTGCAGCCTGGGTGTGAGTCGTTCTCGTGGGTCAGCATGTTTGTCCCTTGCAAGTGCTGCAGGTTTTGATGCAAAGAAGGGCTTATTATCTTTCTGTGTCCTCCAAAGAACAATGCCTGTAGCAAGCATGGGTAGTACATCATCCCCGTCCAAGGTAGTCCTTATCTCTACTCAGTAGTAGATGTTGTGGGACTTCAGGCATGAGATTCATGTGAGGTCTCCTTGATATATGACTGATAATTTGTTGAAAGACTCATTGATTTCCATCACATGCTGGTTGGCCTTATTAGTTAGTTGGCCCAGCTGCTGGAGTGTCCACAGTTTTATATGGTACTGGGGCCAACCCAAAATCAATGGAGTGAAAGTGCGCTTAAGCCGTAATTGTGTAAATAGAGCTTTTTAATCTAGTGCCAGTGCATAACTAGGGAAACATTGCTTTGGGGCTTTACACAGGGCCATGTCTGGAAACGTTATTAAATATAGAGCTAAATCACTGTCATGTATATGGCTGAAACCATAGTAACATATTCTGCGAGGCCTGTGTAATATACCAAGCTGAAGCCTTTGTAATTGCCGGAGCTCCAGGGTGACATGCGATATGTTACTGAAAGTATTATTCTTTAATATGCACTGCTGCCATGTGACTGAGGGTTATGATTAGAGCTGTATGTGCTGTCGTCTTAGGGTGGTGTCTGCTGTCGGTTGGTCCTTGCCATAGGGGAGGGTCCCTGTGATGGTCATTGCTATTGTTTATTATCAGACAATCTCCAAAAGCTCAGGATTGCCCCCCCCCCCGCACTGGAGGAGAGAGATCCATCCTGACCCTCCAACCCCCTGAGCTCTATTAAGTTTTTAGATGAGTTGCTTTGTGTGTGTTGTACATACTCTGTGCGTGTGTGTGACTGTGTGCATGTGCATGCAATGCGTGTGTGTGTGTAGTGTGCATGCATGCAATATGCGTGTCTAGTATGCATACGTGCAATGTGTATGTTCATGTGTGTGTGTGTGCATGCACTGTGTGTGTAGGTGTGCGTGTCTGTGTGTATGTGTAGTGTCCATGTGTGCAGTGTGTGTGCTCTGTATGTGTGGTGTGCGTGTGTGTGTGTGCTGTGTATGTGTGGTGTGCGTGTGTGCAGTGTGTGTCTGCTGTGTACGTGTAGTGTGCGTGTGTGCAGTGTGTGTGTCCGCGTGCATGTGTGCAGTGTGTGTGTCCGCGTGTGTGCGGTGCATCGCTGGACAGAAGGAGCTGACTGATGATATTCCTTGCTTACACCAAGGCTGAATTGCAATAAATGAAGAGACACAGCAGCGCAGAGAGGGCTGCATACTTATGATAAAATCCCTCTGCAGTTAAGGTTTATGTGACCTATAAGAAGCCGGGTCCGTAAAGTTCTCTGCTTTTACAGTGTGAAACAAGCCAAACCTAGGGCCAGTCTGGGGCCCTTATTCTGCTGTTAAAGGGGGGGAATGTCCTGAAGTAGACCAGGTTTAAGGAATTTTTTTCTCCTCTTCTGACCTAAATTGGCAGTGTTGATTGCTCCGGTCCCAGCTAGATGGGGACAATTTGATGGTGACAATTTGTATCCAGCTTGTCCTCATTTTTATTTTTTTCTGCTTATATGTTTTTTCTCTGTCCTTTTTGTCTGAGCAGGACAACTACAATATTACTGCTCTCTGTCCTTTATGTGAATAGTAATGTGTCTGTTACCCATCTTCCCTTTGTTATCAAAGGTCTATTTGTCTGTTGTTTATTCTTTATTCATTGCATACTGTTGTTCTTGTACTGGGTGCTGCTCAAGGAAAAGAAAATGTCGTCAGTATTGAATATTGGATCTCGAGCAATCATATGTAAATGGTCCATGTAGACCCCAGCAGACTGTAAACATGGTGATGTAACATGCGCACTCCTTAAATTATCGATTCCAACATGAACTAGTCAGTGGCAAAAACCACACCGATCTGATCTCTGATGACGACAGTACTGACACTGGCGAAGGAGGTGTCGTGATCGCGGTGATGCGGCTGATGGGGATGATGAAGGGATGCCAATGACCAAAGTGATGATGACGAGGAGGAGGATTATGGGTATGACAATAACTGGCTTCTAGGCGAAGATCCATTGGCACATTTTCAAATCATTAAATCCGTAAATAATTTTGTCTGTCTTCTGTTTAAGGAAATATAAGTGACCGTATTATTCAGATGTGAGATATTTATGGGCTGGATTCCACATATGACTCGGAGATCTTCATATTCTTTTCTGCTTATCCACTATGCATTAAATCACACAATATAGACATTCTGCCATCTGTGGGATGTATATTCGGCAACTGAAAATGAATTCACTCCGTGGCATCATCCTCACCAAAGCCATTTACGCACTCGCCGTGGCTCATGTGGCATTAAGATTCCGACACGTGGCACCGTCATTGGACAGAGCTCCGCCGCAAGGTATACTCTGAAGAAGGGAGCGTTGTCGCTGCCAGGGTGGCCCCCGTGCGAGGTTTGGCTGCTGGTGTCCGTCGATGACACAAAGCTTGGAGCCCGTCACAGCATGGGTCCCGCAGATGGACACAACCATGGCGCGTTTGACTCAGCCTTTGATGTCACACGCCACTTGACCACCTCCCAGGGGGTCAGACCTCCACAACTTCGGTCCAACACTTACCACACAAGCGGTGAGAAAACTACAGACAAAACAGCAATGAGACAAAACAGATGCTTTAATAATACACCCATCCATCTATATAGCTGTGTATCCACTACAAGGCAGCCTTATCCGCAAAGGGCCGGTGTGTATGCAGGATTTTGGGAGAACCTTTAGGTCAGCTGTTCAAACCCAGGTGTGAGACCGCTTCAGTCCTATAATTAGTAATCTAATTAGGGAGTTGAGGTGAAAACCTGCATAAACAACAGCCCTTTGTGGATAAGACTGTCCACTGCTGCACTACACGGTCACTCTCATTCCGGAGCCCATTATGCAAGGCACAGGTACCCAGGTGGGATGCCACTCCATCACAGGACACAGAGTCACACACAATCACACATAAGGCGCAATTAAAGAATCATCTAACTGTTTTTGGGCTGTAAGAGGGAACCAAAGTACTTGAAGGAAGCATACATGTATACGATGGTGAACACGTATGTTCCATCACCTGACGTGCTATACTAGGCATTTCCACGTCTCTTCTACTTAATGACTTGTCTGAGTATAAAACTTCCAAATATCTCTTATAATCCCACTTCGCAGATATGAAATGAAGCCCACCTCCCAAATTAGCCAAGTGTGGACTACTAACACACGTTGGGCAAAGTGTGTTCAAACTGTGTAAGATGAATATATGTGTGCGTGTGTGTTTGTGTGTGTGTGTGTGTTGGGGGTGCTTTTATGTTTTTTGAATAAATGTTTTGTCCCTACAACCATAAAAATACAAATTTGTGTGCAAAGTGTCTTTGATCAGTCTGATGACTGCTTTTGCGTGTGAGTACATTTGTGCATTAGGACAGTGTGTACAAGGACAGTCCTCTGTGCGTGAAGGGGGGCTGGCCTAGACACATCCCACAGAGATCACCCACCTCTGCCCCCCCCAATCTGACAGGGAGTCTTGGGACAACTCCAGGGACATGGGGGCGCTGTGCTGAGTCACATGCCACCAAGTCCCGCCCCTGCCCCTCCCTCTGACAGGCTGCTGCATTTGGCCGCATCGCCGGCCTTGTGCTCTGCGCTCGCGGTGGGCGGTTCCTCCTCCTGCTCTGCCTGCCACACGAGCTGTGACACGATGAGTCACGGAGAGCACACTGCAGCTGAATGAAAGCGTAGAGCGGGAACAGGCGCGGAACCAGCAGCAGGTCCAGTCACACAGCTGCTGAATGATCTGCGGGAGCTCAGGGTCGCTCAGCCAGACCCCACAGCCCGATTGTACCGCAGAGCCTGACTGCAGTTTAACATCACGGGGTTCACTGGTATTTTAACAGTGCGCGGTTCAGCGGTATAAAATCTCGCAGCATGGAGTTCAACGGTACAAATTTTAACAGCGCAGAGGCGAATGATATTTTAGCCACGCCGAGCTCGTTGGCATGATGTCACGAAACGAAACAAAACTCTGAAATACAGCATGCAACCGAAACTTGGGCTATTCCCCCCATCCCTTTGGCTAAAAATGGCAAGCGTGGTTATGCAATAAAGCAGACTTAGGTCTGTGTATCTGTCTTCTGCCAGCCTGGGATCACTCCAGTCGCTCAGCTTCCATGCACACCCTTCCGCTTCCCTAACCCGTTTGGACTGTGTCTAGTTGGCATTAGCGTGCAATCTGGTGTCACGGAGTGTTATTGGTTAGCGTGCTGATTGCTGGGATTAGCATCTGCTCTCTTCCCTTAAATGCTCGTCACTTAAATTGCTGCCAATACTGATAACTGAGGTTATCATCTATCCATATTCTATCCACTTGTCCAGTACAGGATAATTTGTGAATGTTTTGGTGCAATGACTGCAGGAGGAAACCC
>JAODJU010000036.1:13012485-13032330 GCA_026776725.1 Gnathonemus echidnorhynchus
ATACAAATATGGGGAGAACAAGCATTCTCCAAACAAACACACACACACACACACGTTCGTATTCATATCATTGTGGGGAGCGTCCATCCATCTCTACAGGAAAAACTCTAACCCCAACAATGACAACCTTAAGCCATACCCAGCCCTAACCTTAATTATTCGTAACCAAACAAAACACAAGACTTTTGGCATTTTTATTTTTCTGACTGCAGCCACTGATTATTATAAAATTAAGTTCCCCCTAGTGGGGACCAAAAAAAAAACTGGTCCAAGCAACATCAAAATAATAGGTTATTATCATGTTGCCATAATGTGATAGATACTGTATGCATACTCCCCCCCCCCCCCCCCCCCACACACACACACACACACACAAAGTGGGTACAGAATTCAGACTACCAACCCAAAGGCTTTAGGCAGTAGTGTTGCATGCTTTGAGCAACCACGCCACGCTTTAGAAAACAAATGACCCTTCAAAAATGAGATTCCTTGCTCCAAATCACAAATTATAATAATTTGACTAAATTGCGCGACAAACTGCAAACGGTCCTCCACCACTGATACAGATGCAAGTCTGAAGGGGAACGAAAGTGCTCTGTGGAATTATCGTGTCAGATGTGACATTTATTTAATTTAGCTCTACTTCCAGCTGAGCTGGCTCTTATCGATCTTTCTGTATATCCACGGGAGCCTCCGCGGTATATTCCTGTAACGGCACAAGGGATGCCGCCTTCATGTCCTGATGCCACGTGAAACGCATTTCTGTGCATGGGGTCCTACATCATACCCAACACGCGCGTGAGTTTACACGTCCCACTCGAGAGCTTCTGATTCCTTTTGCAAATCACTCATCGCACAGACTATATTATTGCTACATAATGTGTCAAAAACATATTGTTAACATCAACATTGCATGTTGGAACTGTGCATCGATGATCAGAAGAATTATTCCCAAAAGAGCTGCATAACTGGTTTATTAGGCAGTGTTACGCTACATCGTTGAGGATGGGTGATGAAACATTTGTATACTCTGGTTTTTAAGACTTCCCTTTTAAATCGTTTTGATTCTCCCTCCTTCTCACACTACTGGTAACAGTATCAGATGTACGGTGACCAGAGCCTCCAGGACACATCGGTAAATTCATGGCGCCTTCTTCTGAAGATGCCTCGGACGTCACTTCCCTCGGGTCCTCTGACTCGGAGCGATCTAATGTCCTGAGCTGCTGTCACCAGCTCTCACCAACTGACCCGGGCTGATGCTGACTCACAGGTGCGTCTGCATGTTCAGTGACTCATCTGAGCGGGGTGGGGGCGCACTGGAGCAGCGGGTCTGTCCCACCTACTTGCATTAGACATGTAGTGTGAGTCACTAACCCCCCCAAACCCCCGCCTCCCACAGCATCAGCTTGCACGCAAACTTATTAGACTAACGGTGCAATTCACACTGCTTTATTGTGGAGATTGCATCATTTTCATTTTGTTTTTATATTTGCGGTCATGAAGAACATTTTCGCAGCGTAAGCAACACTTTTTAAAAATACCTCTCTTAAACTGCTTATTTGCCTTATCAGTATCAGTGTAATCCCACCAAAATCGTGTCAGGAATAACAGGCTCTTCCTGTTACTTCTCATTGTACCGATCCGTCGCACGCTGGCAAAGGACTCGCTCCTGTAGGTCGCTGGCTCAAATCCCAGGTGGGACACGGCTATAATACCCTCAATCAAGGCACTTAACCTTAGAATGCTCCGGTAAAATATCCAGCTGTTTAAAAATGATAATCAATGAAGTCGCTTCGGATAAACGAAGCAGCTATGGAGTAATATATAAATATATAAATATCCGCATGGTGGCTGAAATGTGGCGAGACCACTGATCCGCCATCTGTTAATGTCAGCTTGAGAGATAAACAGGAGGAACAGTCCCCGTGTCCGGCCTGGGTACGCCAATGACCTCCCTGCCGCCACCCATTCCCCGGCGTCTTAATGGACCTCAACCCTTTGCTTTACGACAGGAAAGGATGCAGGTCGCTATTTCCTGCAAGTTTCCCTCAGTAGCCCCATCACAACTTTCATGTGATCTGACTCGCATTTAAACGGTAACGTTAACAGCTTTGTGGAGAAACCGGTCATAAACTAATAGCCATGAAAGGTCCCAAACAGGGAGGGATCGCACTCAGTAACAACACAGACATTTAAAACAGTACATTTTTAAATCCAGAATCACGACATACGTCGGCGGAGTCACGGTCACTCCACTTCCCCACACCATTTAAATGGTGGTTTGGCCGCGTCCCAAGCTCAGGCAGAATCCAACTTCTGTGTGCTATAAATTAACCAGCCTGTGAATCTGTGAAATCACGTTTGGAGCAGGACAAGAGAGTGGCTCTGAATGCACCCCTCCCAGAATGCTTCCGTGCCATTGTAAACTGATCAATATTATTGATCGTCTGCCCAGAAAATGACGTTATCATAAAAGATATTCAGAAACAGTCGTATATTTGCAGTCAGCAGTGGATGCATTATAATTCATAAAACCAAATGGCAAATTTCCAGAAAGGATTTATCACGTATCACAATATCTGTGCAGACAGGGACTCCTTTTTTAGCCACCGGGAACGGCGACATTCGAGTCACGTGGTTTCCCGGGTCTAACCGGATCAGAGGTATGGGCTCGGCCGGGGAGAGCTGCAGAACAACACCTGGGAGGTGGGAGGGGAGCGAGGCGAGCTGATGTCACCCCCACCCCCGGGGCGTGTGGCGGGAACACGGTGCACTTCACTGTGATTCATGCACACCAACATGTGTGACTAGAGATGTGAGTCAGTCCAGCCATATATAAGGTTCAGCACCCCCCGTCCCCACCACCACGCCCTCAAACCTTGCATACACAATGTACCATGACATTTTGCATTCCCACGATTTTAGTAAGTTGATAAAATAATAATTAATATAAAATAACTAATAATTACCAGATTTATGGCTTACTTTAATGTGAGTGAGCAATCCTGCTAAATTAATCCAATTAAAGTTGCACAAAAGACCGAGTTTATGTAATTTTAACGTGTGAATGTGTTATAATTCTGCTTCCTCAAAGTAAATATTTTTTTCCCCCACAACATTAGCATTAAGAGCACTCCGTGTTTGAGGGGGAGTCATGCAGTGACGCAGCAAGCCAATGACGCCATCTATCGGAGGGTCTGCAGGTTGACACATAAATCATTGTAGCTGTGTGACACACTAACATATTACAGTGGAGATGCATCAACTTTAACCACTTGTTATTTGCATTATTTTGTGACACTGAGATGAAGGTGACTGACGCAATTTGAAAATTATTCGACTAATTTATTCAGTGAATTGATCATTCAGTTGATACATTGGTAAATACACATATAAGCACACACGCAGCACAGGTCTTGTTGATAGTGCAGTCTTCAGATTGCACGCAATGTTATTGGTGGCTACGTGCTGCATCATTGTGACGGGAAAGCCAGACAACCGTCTCTTGTAACTAAATCTGTATGTTGAACCAAATAAAATTCTTTTAATTCAATGGGTAATCTCGGTTCAAATAAGCCTTTATAAGACTATGAACAGGTAAGCGAAACAGTGTTATACACTTGCTAGTTTTAAGACCACGACCCTTGTTTAGAATTTTAGAATTTAGAATCTCTCGATCTATTTCCCAAATATTGGTAGAAATACTAATATTATTTATCAAACAAAACTAGGGATGCAAGAAGTTTGCTAATTGGAACATGCATTGTGGGAATATATAATGACATATAATATCAAACGTACTGTAGAGGGAATGTTTTACAACAGCTTTGGCTGAGCATATACAGGTTTGCATACAGTGTATCGTGCTTTGATGAAGGTCGGTGCCATAGACTTTATTTTGCAAAAACAAACGATAAAACCCATAACAAACCAGTAAATATATTTTAAATGTTTTCATTTGGGAAGCATTATTCATCAAGAACGACGGCGTGGACGGGGATGCATGTACCGACATCATGGAAAATGCGCAGCAATAAATAAATGGTTTCTGATGAAACAGTTTATGATTAAAGGACTAAATCGGTGTAAAATATACACAACAGGAGCTTGTCACGTACCGTAGTTGTTCCACATCAGTGTATGCATTGTAAAGGGACATGGCCGTGCAGGACTGCGGACACCCTGGCATCCTCCCCATAGCCCCAAACGGCTGCCACATGCGCATATTACCCCAGGAATAAAGCGATAATCTCCTCCAAGATGGCGATGCGACGGTTGGTCAGTGCTGTGATCCTCTTCTCAGTGCACCGTGAGTCAATGGCGCGTTTGTCGCGGAGTGCGAATCGTATCCGTATCATACCTGTATCGTTTTCACCAGTGTGCACGGCAGTTCATATGCAAAAGCCAGCAAATTATTATGCACTTAGGTAAAGGATAGGCTAGCTAAATAATTAGCTTCGGATCGGATGCTGTTTTATTTATTGATAAATTAAGTAATCAGAACAAGGTTTACGAATCAGTTTAATATACGCTGGTTATTATGGTTACATAACATAGTGATTATGTTATTAGTGCTTACTGGTGGATGTTGCATGAATTTTGCAGTTTCAGATACTTACGTTGTCCATCTGTGCCCATCTGATGAGTATATACTACGGTGACAGGTACTACGAGCAGGTTGACCTGAGCATTCAGACCCCATACCATCAGTTTGGACCTATTTGGAGCAGATATTTGTAGAAGATTTTTTTCTCATCTCTTTGCCAACGTGTACTCATCTGGAAATGCTACATATTCAGTGTAATACATTATGTCATCAATAACGTCACATCACGAACAACATGAACACTCATTTTTAGCAATGCATGTTAAATAGTTATTCTAGCTAACAGTTATTATCAGATAAGCAAGGGCAGGGTGGGATTTATTTTATTTTAAAGCATCCAAGCTACCGGTTGTTTGGAAAGCAGGAATCTGACCGCGCTGGACAGATCACTCTCCATTGTGGACCAACGCCAAGGGCAACGCAGAAGAGCTCGTCTATGTATAAGATTAAGACTTTTCATTCATTACTGTGCAAGCTTCATGTGAAATACTAAGTTCATTATATTATTATCACTAGGAACAATCTGTTACTATTGGTGAATACAGTGCAATAGAGATTTGATCTACTGTCATTCTGTTGTCCCAAAGTGCTGAATTTGGGAATATCTTAAGATAAAACCTACTGTTATGCTGGCAGCACAAATTCTAACCCTGTTGTTGTGTCTGGATGCAGTTTGGGCCACAGGCAAATACTGTGGGACTTTTATGTCATAGTTACTGTTTCAGGCTCCAGTACATTTGCATGTATTGTGTTGTGTGGAATGGGTTCCCTTTTACCATGGGGGTCCAGGTCAGGCCCGGCCCACTTGATCATAAGACTGTGCTTCTCCTTGTCTGGGCAGATGTCACCCAATGACAATTACATGGGTTTGGACTTTAAGAGGTGTACTTAGAATAGACCCGTGACAACACAGAGCGAACATGCAAGCAACATTTTGTCCAGTCACTGTGCAGATCTATTCCATGTCTGACCTACCTGGAACCATGTTTAGATGTAAAAACACCACATATCTGAAATAACCCACATTATATTTCATTACGATTCAAGTGTGGAACGATAACACACTAATCAGGACACGGAGAGGCAGCGCACATAGCAAAGGTGTGTATAAGCTGTCGCATGTATTTCCTCCCGTGAAATATTAAAATACAAAAAATTAAACAACTCACAGCTCCACAAACTCAATTTTCTTCTGAACATGAAATGCTCCAGAAAAAAAATCCACCACCCAAAACTGAATTACATTTTAAGTTACTTTTCAAAACCAATGACTAAGCAGTGAAATTGCTAACATAAATGTAACCTGATTGTAAATGTGGTGTGACCGGCAGTTTAATCATCCACAGAAATTTCAGGTCCTGAAAACCCGTAATGAGTAATGAGCTGTCCTTAGTGCTCTGAAAGAGGATGCAAAAATACTCACCAGAATGTGGAGTAAAACAGCTTAGCGCCACTCTTCTCTTTTTCCCATCTCAGCGATTGTTACCGGCCTCAGAAGCTGCCCCCACCTTCTCTGGGAGGGCCTGGGGGTTACAATTAGGATTAGGGGGGAATGGCAGCCTGTTTGGATTTTCACAGCAGCTCTTTGGATGCCGGCTAGCAAGCAGCAAACTCTGTCAGTCAACACACTGGGATTGTGTGTCCCCAAAGCTGCCCTAACCAGCATAGAGTGACCCGAATGTGAGCTGTATTCATTTTCAGCCATTTGTCTTTTATCTCTACATGAGCACGATGGACGTTTTAATTTTCCAGTTCAGTGGAAAGTGGAGAGTTGATTTTAAGAGCAGTGTCTGATTTTTTTTTCTCTAAATCGTTTTCTGAAATTGCGCCATAATAAGAGTGTAGCCGTTTTGAAAGGCCAAACATATTAAAAATCATCACTTTTTGTGAAGTCTGAGTTTGTAGGTCTGTAAGCCAGACCACACTGGGGATCTGTTGGAATGAAACAATCTGATAATGTGTTTGTAACATAAACATAACATAAATTTTGACTGTGTTTCACTGATCAGTTACCCTTTCTCGTATTTCCATTATGGGCTTTTTGCGGATGCACCCTGTATTCAGGCCAGCGAGAGTCAGGCACAGTCAGATGCAGACAGACCCAGATGCTTTTTACTTGTCTGGCGTACTGCACACTTCAGGAAGGGCACTTCGCAACAAAACTGAATCGAGCTGAAATTCTCTTAATGGATTTGAAACACAGCCAGGTGCAGTCGTGTGGGTTGACACTGTCCTCTTGCTGAACAAATAGGAGATTTGAATCTGCAATCAGATGAGCATCACAGCCCAAAATTATTACTAGGTATAAAATAAACATTGATATTCAAAATATGGTCTGTAGCTCCTAATGACAATTTATAGCACAGAGTGATTAGTTAACCTGGACTTATTTATTTTTAATGTCAATAGTGAGATTTAAAAAAACTACAGTAACACTTACCTTAAAGCTGTCAGCTATAATAGATACCTCTATAATACATTCTAATGGTCGGTATAAGAATTAATAAAACATTATAGCATCTCTATTGACAGTCATAATGTGTCATAGTGTTGATTATCATACTTCATAAGCTCCAATGAAGCTCTCATCTATAATGCACTACAGATACCTTCATAATGCATTATAATGGTCAGTATAAGAATTAATACAGCATGATAGCATCTCTGTTGATAGTTATAAGGCATTATAGTGTTGATTAGAAACTTCATAAGCTCCAGTGAAGCTTCCATCTGTAATGCACTATGGATACCTTCAAAATGTATTACAGTGGTCATTATAAGAATTATGGATGCTTTTACTGCATTATGAAGGTATCTATAGTGCATTATAGAGGAGAGCTTCATAAGGCAGTCATAACGCATAATAAACATGACTATGATGTGTTATGCCTTTTGGTAAATATTTATAGCTATGTTTATAATGCTTTATAAATGCAGTATAATATGCTATGCATGAGTTCTTTGATTCTTAAAGATGTTATCAAATGTTACCAAAATTACTTTCTGGAATGATGTTTAAAGAAAAAAGAGGAAAGCCTGCTTTTGAGTGGGGGGTGGTTCGGTGGGTAGAATTGTTCCCATGGTGGCACCCCATCTCTGTGGCTTTGGCGTTTGCATGTTCTGCCTGTGTTGTTTGGACTTTCGTTGGGTGCTCTGGTTTCTGTGATCCAAAGGCATCCATTTAGGTTTGCTGCTGTGTGTGTGTGTGTCCTGTGATGGACTGGCTTCCTATCCAGAGTGTCCCCTCCCTTGGGTGTTATGTCTCCCACAGTGGGCTTGATGCCCCCATGACCCAGTACTGGATAACATGACCGAATGAGTACAACACAGTTTGTGCCCTGCATACACTGGACAGTTTCCAGTGGGCAATGAGCAAAAAGAGTCATTGAGTGGTTTTTGCTAAAACACGGTGCTTATATGCATGGATAGAAAATGCACGTGGGTTTGAAGTTGTCTTTCTCTTCCAGTCATCACGACATTTGCTGTAATACTCAGAACCACAAGCAGCAGCCTGTGGGCTAATGAGTATGAATGTGAGTATGAGCTGCAGGCCACTAACTGAGCATGCAAAGCGGCATGTTTGCCACTGAACGTTTGTGGTTTCCAGCTTGTGATTACCTGAGGAAATGAGATCCATCCCCTCTCCCTGTCCAGCAACTGAGCTCTCCTGTCTGATCGAGTCCATCTCCACAAACAATCCCAGAATCGAATGGAAGAAAATCACAAATGGAAAACCCAGCTATGTTTACTTTGAGAAACACATTTCGAGTAAGTTCACATCCATTTCCATGTGAAAAATTTGCAGTGGTTTAAGACCTGCTGTGTGGATCTTAAATCAGAGGTGCCCCAAGCTTATGACACAGGTCATCATAGCTCATAAAATTTAACATGGTGTTTGTAAACCAAGTTGACCTTGACATTAGAGCGATGCCCTGTCATGTTGTGTTAATCTGTTTAAGTGTCTAAGTCGCAGCCATGCATTGGAGCTGATGTCTTCTAAGTAGAAGTTGGGCTCAATGTTTGACCTGCAGGGGATTTGGAGAACAGAGCATACCTCAAAGAACCTGCGACCCTAGTGATCACCAATGTCACCCGCTCGGACACTGCCCAGTACCGCTGTGAGGTCACAGCCCACATGGACCAAAGGACCTTTGATGAAGTTTTGATTGACCTGGTTGTTAGAGGTATGTTTATCCTTTGTGCCCTGGAATTACTGACTTCCTGTTATCGATTGTGCTTATTTTTAGCAGCATTTTTAAAAGCATTGAACCGTTAAGGCGTCTTTGGTAACCATAGAAATGTCGATGAGCCATTCTGAGGTTTGTAACCTGAGATGTACTGGCCACATGAGCGAAAGCCACGTCAGTTCAGCTGAGGCGCGTGTGTGTGGGGCTGCAGTGCGACCAGTAGGACCCAGGTGTGGGGTGCCCCGGGCGGTGCCTGTGGGTCGCCCAGTGGATCTATGCTGCTCTGAGGCCGAGGGGTTCCCGAAGTCACGGTACCACTGGTTTCGAAACCAAGAGGAGATTCCCCTGGACCCCAGGAGCAGCCCACGGTTCTTGAACTCTTCGTACACGCTGAACAGGGAGACCGGCAAGTTGGTGAGCCACTGAGGCAGATGGGCAGGGCTTTTGGGTGGAGATTTGAGTTTGGAGGGGAGCGGGTGGGTAGAGAGATGGTGGGCCCTAGGCAGGCTGTACAATAGTTCAACGTCTCTTTCCCTCTCCAGTCATTCAGGGTGGTGCGTAAGGAGGATTCGGGGGAGTATCACTGTGTGGCGAGGAATGAAGCTGGACATGCGGAGTGTACTGCCCAGACCATGGAAGTGTGTGAGTGTACATAGGGCGTGGCAGCCCAACGCAGGCACTGACACACGTATGTCCATGTAAACATGTATGTTCTGGGGGAGCTTAAACAGTGTGTTAATCTAATTTGCGCTCATGCTCTTGACCACTTGACCACAAAGATGTTCCTAACATATGACTTTTATTGCTATGAATAAATAAATAAACCCTCACCAGGAGAAGTGGTGGAAGAATAATCCTGATGACTTAATTAATAAAGAAGATAATAGATAGACTTTATTGTCCCTGAGGGGCAATTTGGTTTGCAGGCAGCAGTCAACACAACCAACACAAATGTAATAAAATATATGGAACTCATTTGGGCAGAAAATAATAATAATATAGATTCTGTGTCTACCTGCTGTTTCACATCCCCCAGTATAGATACCCAGAGAGGTTCCAGTGCCTATATACTGGTCCACATCCGCCAGTGTAGATGCCCAGAGAGGTTCTGTGGGTAAATGCTGCTCGAAATCCCTCAGTATAGATGCCCAGGGAAGACCTGTGTCTGCATTTTTTTCAGATGAAGTCAGCTTGGTGGGGAAGGTTCTGGGTGCACTGCTGCTGGTTGGCGCCCTGCTGGTCGTCACCCTGGGCTTCTGTTATGCCTATAAGGGAGGCTATTTTGTCCAGAGGAGCGAGGCCAGAGAAAAGTGAGTCAGGACAGTGAGAGAAGCGAGATGTGTGCATATAGTAATTATTCTTTTCTTCAGTACTATCCAAAGCTCATTTGAAGTCAAAGCTGGGACACTCAACAGCGTTAACATACAACATACCAACATCTGGTTAGAATAGCTTATGAAATGTCACACGGTACAAATGGTTCCCTCCATATTCTGGCAACATCCTAACATTTCCAACACACTAGAATTATCCATCCATCCATGTTCCACATTGTTTAGTACAGGGTCACTGTAATTTGAATATGTTGTCAAAATGTAAAAACAAATGCAATTTTTAAAGCATTTCATGCAGATTGACAAATGATGTCCCCGATAGGCTTATAAAGATCCATCTTTTCTAGAAAGGCAGACAGGGCACGTACACTCTGCCATAAATGCTAACCTGATGCAACCGATGATGAATTTTCCTTCAGCTACAAAGCTTCTGAGAGCAAAGACGCGGTGGATTGCATCACACCGGAAGATGAGGTGAGACAGCACCAGCAGGGTTCGAGTTTTTAAACCATTAAAGTGACGTTACTGTATAACTGTGTGCCTGAGTATCAGTTGTGCGGTAAGATCATTTTGAGAATGTGCAGAAGGTGTCAGAGGAAGAGGGACGAGATGGGGGGAGCATAGCCTGTTTTTAACGTCTTTCTGTAGGGAGGTTTCCGACACAAATCCTCGTTCATCATCTGAGGAGGACGAGGGTCAAGCTGGCTTGCGAAGGTGGTGTGGGTGGAGCCTGCAGACCTGCAGCCCGGTGGCCAGGCTCTACGGCAGCAGCAGAGTGCCAAAAAGGTGACCTTACCCACAGAAAATTCCACGTTTTGTTTTCTTCCCGTGTTACAACTGTGTGAACTAATCATTTTTACAGATCAGCCGTTTTATATATTAATAACAGGTCTTCCACAAAGTTCTTTTATCTGGTTTGTACAGCTGACAGTGATTATGCTGTTCCTTTTTTATTCTGTGGCTAAGCAGAGCTGAAGCTTGTATCCAAAGCAATGATTTTATTCCTTTATATACCTGTATATATTTACCGGGCAGATTCGGGATGTTCTGACCCCTAGCCTCTAAGCCCATATTCTTAAACACCAGGTCCGTGGTGCCTGTTAACTTTCCAACAAACTTGTCTGACTCTTTTGATGGTATTTTTTATAAAACCAGATTTAAGCTTATATTTTATATTTATAAAACATTACCCAATGAATAACTGAACAGGTGTAATACGGGACATTTTTCACACTCTGTATATGTTAATCGGTTAATGGATTTCGTAATCACTTCTTCAGTAGTTATCTTTTAGATAACATCAGTACTCTGTAGCCAATACATTGACTTTTTGAGTCATTGGCTACATTGTTTTAAGAGAAATGTCTATTTTTAAATGCATGTAAATTGTCTGTTTTACTTGACTGCAGAATATTAATTACTTTTGGCTTCAACTAGAGTGTCCACTTTTAGATACAAGCTCATCTTGTAAGCAGTGTAGAAGCAGACAGGATGCAAGTCAGACTGTAATGTTTATCTTTGCATTCCATGGCATCACTGCAATGGATTCTTTGCAATTTAGCGATGTAATAAGTTGCATTGTGTCACCATCATCATTATCATGTGTAGGCTCATAATGCTTGATAACCTTCTGATCTCGGCACATTTGCTGTAATTTATCACTGCTTCGAGCCATGATCAAACACCTAATGATCTGCATACTTATTACAGGCTTTCAGTGTTACAACAGTTGTTTAATATTAGGAGCGAAAACTCCTAAACACTGCTTTGCTCAATGCTGATCATGTATAACTTCTCCAACACACCGCTGTATTCAATCCTTAACAGTGAATGTCCTGTCAGTGGTCAGACCATTTCAGTGTCTCCCCCTTGTGGGTGAAACTGTGCATACATATTTTATAATGAAAGCTTCTCACGACATCAGTGTTTGCTAGCTTAAGCTCCTAAACGCCCCTGATCCTTCACAATTTCAAAAAAAACTTCAAAGAGAACAGCCCTTAATTCCAGAAATCATTCCAAATGGAATCCTATTTCCAGTGTTGAAAATTTTCAGAAGTTCCGGTCCTAGAAAATAAGGGGTTTTCTGAGCAAACCAAATACCATATTACTGCCCATGCCAGAAAATCTGGCCCAGAGTAAATTTCATACCAGAAAGAATGTGCTAAAATCAAGTTGCGCAATCCATTAATACAGGACAAAATTACTGGCGGTGCTTTAATTGTGGCATTCAAGGTTTCAGCAAACAATCTCTGCAGCATTACAATTCTTTTTTCATTGGAAAATGTATGTTTATAATTTGATCTATGCAGCCTGTAACAGGTGAGCTAGCTTTTAGCCTTTATAACTGGTCGCTATGTTTTGCATTCATGGAAAATGAACACACTATCGGACTGAGAGGTAAAAGAAGAGTTTGAAGAAAAAAAGCAATCACATGCACCCAGGCAAGAGACTGTTATAAAGAGTGCAAGTGCCCTTGAAGAGATGCCATCACATGGTCTGTCCAGGGGAGGGAAACAGGCCTGCATCCCTAAATGGGATCTCTGTCCTCCAGACTCAGCACAAAGTCAAACTCTTCTGAAAAAGCAGAAAAACAAAACAGGAATCAGAAACACCAGCAGCAATACATGCTACGGCCATGTGGGATACTCATGCCAGCGTGGAACAGGTGTTAGGATCCGGTGCAGTGAATGCAGTTTGTATTTTGACCATGTTGACTCTTCGCTGATTAAACACTGTGGGCAGTCAACTGTCAAAACGTCTGTGTGTGTCTTTACTGAAGGGTACAGAGCTCTAGCTCTCCCAGCACACTTCAGGATAGTAGATATGCAGCTCTGGAAAAATTAAGAGACCACTCCCTACATAAAAAAAAAAAACTAATAATTTTTAAATCCTGGTTTAATCCTGGTTCTGCTGGCAGAAGGCTACACGGCAGGTTGCTTCCAGGCTTAAAATTTCTAAGACTGCAGTGCACAAGAACAAGGTGAAGCAGGAGACACTGGGAACCAGCCAGGTAGAGGGCAGAAGAGACTTTCTAATGCCAGAGAGGACCGTTAACTTGACAGTTTCTTAAGAATATTAGAATGATATCAAGTGACCTTCAAAAGGAATGGGAAACATTAAGTGCAGGTGTGAAGTGCACTGCTATGACAGCTCATATCAGGCTCCTAGAAGCAGGACTGAGGTCCCATAAAGCAAGGAAGAAGCCCTTCATTAATGAGAAACAGAGAAGAACCAGGCTGCAGTTTGTAAAAAAAAAAAAAAAAGAATACATTCACAGACGCAAACCCATAAACTGAGAAATGAGTGAAATAAAAAATTGTGCTGTGGTCTCTTAATTTTCTCCAGAGCTGTATTTGACAGGTCTGTTGTGGATCAAAGACAATTCTCAGTGCCTCAAGTGACCAATCGATAATTATCACCCAAAACAAAAAAAACGTATATATATAGGTTATATTATGTGGAATTGTGTATATACATTATATATAAATTGTCACACACATATGCACTGAGAAATCTGTTATATATCGTACACATTCATAATCATACATATCATAAATGCCACCACATACATAAAGGCCCTACAAGGTTGAGGTAACACACCGACCTGCAGTGAGAGGCTGCACAGACAGGCGTGCCCTACTGAAGAGAGCCAGGTTTCCCAGGGCCCCGCCCTCCGCCTTATGCTGCAGGTGGTACTTCTTCAGCTCAGCCAATGGGAGGAAGCGCTTGGTCATCCTCTCAAACCGCACGTCCACCTGGATGGCAGCAGGGGAGGATGTGAAAAATGAGTGGAAGTGGACCTGGCACATGGCCACCTAGACAGGAGCTCCGGTATCGACGGCTCCGAGGAGACGCGGGGATAACAGCAAGTGCAACACGCGCTCAAAACACAGATGGCTTCAATTTAGGCTGCAGCTAGTTTTCTGCTATTTTTTTAAATATAAAATCAGACAGAAAATCCTGACCATATACCACTTGGGGTTTTCCGGCTTGCTGGAAGCGTCGTAGTGGGCGTCACTCCTGTCAAACTGGGTGTGATCCACATATGCCTCCTTGACGATCTATAAAACAAACACGGCCTGTGAAATAGACTAAAATCATACTGTGAAAATAATACATAGTAATGCTTCAACCTGGGTCAATTAGAACATCAGTTTGTTAAGGGCTGCATGATTTGAATTTTAAATAACTGGACAAATCTATTTTCTAATAATATTTATATCATGATTATTATTTTTCTCCGTTATTGTTGGCACAGCGTGTCTGGCCTGCGACGGACCAGCACCCCGCCCAGCACATCCCCCTGTCTAGTACCCTGGGCTGTCTAACAACCCAGTGTGGTGTCTGCTCATGGCAGGTCTCATTCACACCTTCATGAGCCCAGCGATTCCAGGCTCCTTACAGTTGCTGTGGTAGAAGAAGGCCAGCTGCTGTACCTTCATGTCCCTCATGAAGTTTCGAGCCTGCAGGAAGGAGACACCGACTGAACATCAGAAGACACTGCTGCTTGTCACAAGTCGGAGAAACAAACTCCACAAACCATGGGGGGGAGGGGACGAGCACCCTCCTCTCACCTGGTAGTTTCTAACTCCATCCCAGCATCCTGTCTGACTGGGAAGAGCTTTGAGGTCCTCGATTCCAAACTGCAGATTCCAAACAAACAAACAGTTTGACACACTTCTGTTGCACATTCTGATTGGCTGACCAGCCTGTTGGCGTGGAGATCACCTTAACATCAACGCCATTTTCAAAGCGGCTCTCCGGTTCTGACTTCATCAGCCAGTGGCAGTAGGCCGCTTTACCAACTGCTGCATCTCTGTCTGCCCCTTCCTCCTTCCCAGCAGACTTTGATTTTTGAGTCTTTTTCCTCCTAATCTCTGTTTCCTCAGTAACCTGGTCAGGAGTGGCCTCTGCAGATTTAGCTGTGGATTCACCATGTTAGATAGGTAAATGTAGTTTTTAAAATATAAAACCATTGCTGTTTTGTAATGCATTATGGGTGTAATTCACCATAATTGCTGGTTAAGTGCGTGACACACATTCATGTAGTCATGTGTAGAAAATGTCTGACTCATTCTTCTTGCAATTTCCATACTTTAACGTTATTAGGGCGCTATATAGAATAATGTTGCGAACTTCTCTGATTTAATATAGAAAAACCATATATCAGCAGCTAAGTGGCTCTGGGTAGCACTGCAGCTGCACACCTTAAATCCTGAGGGTTCATATCATAGCCCCGCTTCATCTGTGGAGTTCGCATGTTTACTGAGTGTTGTGTGGGTTACCTCCCGCAATGCAAAAAGGGCATTATGTGAACTGACATCTCTAAATTACGCGTTGTGTGCACTATGCAATGGATAAGTGCGCTATGTATGCTGCTATGTATACCAAGCGAGTATATAAAACATGTCAAAAAGGATGTTCCCTTTAAAATTTACTTACCTGGTCGTCCTCGAGCACGCTTCTTAGGCGGCATGTCGCATATTCTATTGTACAGAACAAATAGCCTTTATTATGAATTTGTATTGTATAATTATTACGGCATGGCATCGACAGATTTAGAAGAACTAAAATTAATCACGAACCGAGTAATGAAGTTTTATTTAAGATGATTTTGAAATCTATTTCACCTAAACCTCATACAATATGTAGGTCAATCAAAAAACATCGTTTTCTAAAAAGAAATACCTTTTTACGTATGATGCGTCATGACTGACCTACATATTCCGCGAAGCATGGTCGCTGCGTATGTGACGCATATCGTACGCTGCAAGCATAATGGACTGGCTATTCAAATGTCTAAGTACCGAGCCCCGCAGTAATCAGTGCTTTTCAAATTCATAAGAACAAGACTATTGTTATTCGGCGTTATTAAGTGTTTATGTGTGAAATCTGAAACTGCACATTGCAAACGAGATAAAATACACTCCTCATTGTTAATAAGCGGGAAGCAAACGATACAGATCAACGAGACTCAATCTACAAACATAACTCATGATATCGATAGTAGTGGAGGCAAGGGAGAAATATACTTACTAGTCTAGTCCTAAGAAAATTTTGAGAAAATAATTTTTAAAAGAAGATCTGTAATTACTGAAAACGAAAAGGGCAAATTTAATTTACCGATAATGTTAGTCCCTCTGTTGGCCAATTTAACCAGGTAAACTACATTTCCCATAACTGATGGTATATGCTTTAGATCGTCATTGGCTAGATCATGGTTCTGAGACTACATTACCCATAACCGAGGGGGTATGCAGTGACGATCGTCATTCGCTGGTATTGTACTACAGAAACTACATTACCCACAATACAGAACAGAAGATCCCTAGGAGTCATGGCGTTAGCTGGAAGGCTGTTAAATGGGTTTAGGTTGAGGCAATGTACTAGTAGAAGTATTGGTTTAGTATTTAGTAGCATACAAAGGCGAGGAATTGCATCTTGCATAGACCGTAAGCCTTATTTCTTTACACCGTTGTATTCGTTTAGGAATTCTTGTTAACCAAGGTTACGAAATGTCCTATAGTCAAATGACTTTACGTTGACCATGTAGCCGAATGTGATCTAGGTGGATTTATGAAACGCACATGTCACGTTTGTTACTTGTTTAATAAACGAACTACATGAAGAGTAACTAATTGAAGTGGCGTACTATTTCTGTATGTGGGTAGTCCTGGTTTCACCAACACATAATTCATGAGTTTTCAGTAATCTAACTGATTTACCCCAGTTTGCAAAGCTTCTAAATGAGCTTAATAACGTTGACTTGACTCACATATTTGCGCAAATTAACCCCAAATTCCGTGTGTTCATTTTAAATTGTGAAACGCGAAGCCATTCGGCGTTCATGTCGGCTGTATTGTAACCGCCTGTCATTAAGAAATCTTTTAAACTAACCGCCACTTCCATCAGTTGAATATCAGCAAGCAAGCAGTTTCCTTGCCCCTTTAACATCGAGCTATTACATCTGGATCAATCACAGAATGTGTTGTTTATTGTGATTTGGTGATAAACTTTTAGAAAAACCAAGAGTACTCGTGAAAAGAATATCCTATTGTAATATTGACATGTTTAACGTTAGTAAACATGTTTATTGACTAAAACACATAAACTGATGTTTTGTATAAAGTAATCTACAGCTGTGCAGGGAACAGACATTGTGTAGGTTTTTAAGTAGGGTCCTATTTTGGCGTTTGAAGGTGTTTGACTGTAGCAGTGTCATCTGATTACAGCTTCAGTAGGACTCACAGATGAACAGAAAGAGTTCCAGAAAGTAGCCTTCGACTTTGCTGCCAAAGAAATGGCACCACACATGGCTGAATGGGATGATAAAGTAAGTTTATCATCTCTTATTGTCTTGAGGCCCCTGTAGGGGCTCTGTAATAGTGATTTTCTGGTTGACACATTTTTTTTTATTATACCTATATGTTTACTTACTGATGATGCATGTGATTTATTTCATAGTATGATAGAATAATATACTCTAGATGTTGATATGTGAATGTGAAAATGACTGTGTGTTGCACCCCCTTCCCTGTACAAAAGGAAATGTTCCCAGTAGAGACCATGCGGAAAGCAGCGCAGCTTGGGTTTGGGGGGATCTACGTGCAGCCAGACGTGGGAGGGTCGGGCCTTTCCCGCCTTGACACGTCCATCATCTTCGAGGCGCTGTCCACAGGCTGCACCAGTACCACGGCCTACATGAGCATCCACAAGTGAGGCTGCTTCCTGTGGCTTTGCTGTTTTGAATGTGATATTGGTTCGGGGGGGTCACCTGTTACTCTGTGGAAAAGTGACTGTGCGTGATGGATGCTTTATCCGCAGCATGTGTGCCTGGATGATAGACACGTTCGGCAGCCCTGAGCAGAGGGAGACGTACTGTCCTGATCTCTGTTCCATGCAGAAATTTGCCTCCTACTGCCTTACTGAGCCTGGTAAGTACAACACCGCCCCCCCCGCCCCGTGAAGGAGAAAGGAGACCAGACAAAGTCATTGCGGCTGCAAGGCATTTGTTTCTGTTTATTTTGTGTAATGATGTGTGTCCTTCCGGTGTCAGATGATTGTTCCTCAAACTTGAATCCCATGAGTCGTTCTTGTATTTGTCCTGTCCTGTACTACTGTTTGTCCTGTTCCCCGATGCCCTATCCTGCAACTGTAGCGCAAGAATTTCACCGTGTTCCTTGGAACATTTGACAGTAATGCTGCGTTCCAGTTACCTTGGAGGTCAGAATTCAGAGCTGGGAATAACCTCACGCTCTTTGCAGTACAACAATTCCGAAAAGCCATTTAGCAAATCCAGGGACCTGTTTCAAATAGCAGGATTTCTTGTTTACCTGGATTACTTGTCGGATTTAACATAGCCAAGTTTACATGGGCTTTATCTTCATTCGCTTTCATTTAGCCCAGACTACCTTAAATCCAACATGTTATCTGGCTAAGCAAGAAATCTTGCTTTCTGAAACAGGTTCATTGTTTGCCATTATTAGCAATACCATCTGGTAATACATTACATGGTATTTTGTGCATACAAACATCGTAGCAACATGTCCATAGGTATCCATTGGACAGTACTGTGTGTATTACTGATTTAATGAGCCACAAGTAAGAATTAAGTGCTAATAAACAGTATATAACTAGAGCTTTCACTTCGGCTGATGAAGGGCACAGCCATCTTGAATTCTGAGGTCAGCATTGCAGAGGCGCTTCCGACTTTCAGAGTCGGAATTCTGACTTCAGAGGGCGTTCAGTTTGAAATTGCCGACTGCCAAGTTTAAATGGAACACAGTATAAAACATGAAACTTGAGATTGATGGAGGAGCGGATGGTCTACTCTACTGTACTCTAACGCTTCCTTCTACACTTCCAGGAAGTGGCAGCGATGCGGCCTCTCTGCTGACCAGCGCACAGCGCAAAGGCGACCGCTATGTCCTCAATGGTTCCAAGGTACCGCGGAAGCCGGAGCAGGTCACCTGGGATCTGGGACCCTGATCCCCTTTTTCACTTCTGTCTTTGCCCCCCACAGGCCTTCATCAGCGGTGCGGGCGAGACAGACGTGTACGTGGTCATGTGCCGCACTGGGGGAAAGGGACCCAAGGGCATCTCCTGTCTGGTGGTGGAGAAGTCTACACCTGGATTGAGCTTTGGAAAGAAGGAGAAGAAGGTTGCATATTTTATGCTTAAAGAAATATTATCATTTTTTGGTGCATTTATTTTTTGTATATCCCCCTGATCCATGGCACAAAAGTTTTTAGTGATTATTATGTTGATGTAAAGGGAAACGTCCACCAGAGGGCAGAGTTGAGTCTATGTTCATGAAGTGCTTCAGTATGTGTAGTTCTGATTGAACCCGTTTGATTGATTAAAACAGGTAGGCTGGAACTCCCAGCCAACACGTGCCGTCATATTTGAGGACTGTGCTGTGCCAGCAGCCAATCGACTTGGTCAGGAGGGCGAGGGATTCAACATTGCCATGAAGGGCCTCAACGGAGGCAGGATTAACATCGGTCGGTTTGTGCAGCCGTCCGGGTCGCAGGTGCAGTAGTCCTGCAAGCTCAGGTCTGGGGGGTTGGGGGGGGGGGGTGCCCTGCAATAGGAATGTGTATGAGCTGGTTGCTGGTTCCCTCAGCCTCCTGCTCCCTGGGTGCCGCCCATGCCTCCGTCCAGCTGGCCAGGGAACACCTGACTGTGCGGAAGCAGTTTGGGGAGACGCTGTCTAAGA
>JAODJU010000036.1:13033416-13058093 GCA_026776725.1 Gnathonemus echidnorhynchus
TTGTTGGTGAGTGCGGTGGGATCTGCTGGGCCCTGTGAGCAGTGAATTGTGGGTGAGTGCGGTGGGATCTGCTGGGCCCTGTGAGCAGTGAATTGTGGGTGAGTGTGGTGGGATCTGCTGGGCTCTGTGAGCAGTGAATTGTTGGTGAGTGCGGTGGGATCTGCTGGGCCCTGTGAGCAGTGAATTGTGGGTGAGTGCGGTGGGATCTGCTGGGCTCTGTGAGCAGTGAATTCTGAGTGGCACCCCACAGTTCCTGCAGTTCCGCCTGGCTGAGATGGCGACCCGGCTGGTGGCGTCGCGGCTGATGGTGAGACAGGCAGCTGCCTCGCTGCAGGAGGGCCGGGACGACGCTGTGGCCCTCTGCTCCATGGCTAAGCTCTTTGCTACGGATGAGTGCTTCACGGTGAGGTTCCCATGGTGACTGGCTCAGACAAGGATTACACTTTACAGTCACCCAATATAGTAATAAATTGGCGGCAGCATCTTTAGCAAAAAATCGCTTATTTTCTTTTTTTTTCCAAGTTTAATAAGCTCACACGTCCCTCCCGGTCTAGCCTGTGGATGTCCTGAGGGCTTCTTATTTTTAAGTGGCTCCATAAGCCAGTAGATAATGATGCTCAGCAGCGCTCTTCCGGACACAAGCTGTCTGCTGCCTTTTGTGTGACTTAAAAAGACGAGATTGATTCCCCATTCCACAGATCTGCAACCAAGCTCTCCAGATGTTTGGGGGCTATGGTTACCTCAAAGACTACCCTGTCCAGCAGTTCGTGCGAGACCTCAGGGTGCACCAGATTCTGGAAGGTAAGAATACAGCCGGAATCGTCCTCCATACCTTTGGTTAGTGCATTTTAGTCATGTGTGTGTTAGTGAGCGTTGATGTACTCGAGCGGAAGCCTGCTCATTTACATAAGCTTGTTAGATTTTGTCTGTAGATCAATAACCTGTGATCTATTGCTCATTTGAGATGGTACTTCCAGCTGGTCTTAGATCATGTGGTTACCCTGTTCTCCTCCCTCAGGTACAAATGAAGTGATGCGTATGATCATCTCCAGGAGCCTGCTGACGGGCTCGTAAGCTGTGCTACCTAAACAGGACTCCATCTCTGACATCACTGTGTGGGAGGAACGTCTAAGTTCTCACAGTTGTCATATAGTGATAAATATAGAAATGTCCCTTCAGTGTTTTGCAGTGAATAATGTCAAGAATCTTGCACAATCTAAGCTACAGTCTTCAGTGGTCCTACGGCTCTGATGCTGGGTTTGGGATTGGCGCCACTTATCGTCACCTCAGCATTTTTCAGTAAAATCATCAGTTTTAGTTTAGTCTACATTTTCGGTTGACTTTCCTCCTATGAAGTCTCTCCTTTTCAATTTTAGCAACTTCATCCATGTTTCTGAAAACAGTTCATAGTATATTATGATATACACACACTTTCCCACATCCCATAATTTTGGTTGTCCACCTTCTGTTCTCCTTGTTGTTTTAGGGTCTCTTTAATCCATGTTTAAAAGATCAAATCTGCGTATCTTTACTTTAGTAGTGCTGTGGAGATGTCTAGGTTCTGTAATTCTTGGTTAACCCTTGTGCTCACTTGAGGGTCCCGGGGACCCAGTATTCAAATTAATGGGGATAGGGGCGTACTGTATTATGTGAGCACAGGGGTTAAAAGGGGTTGTGACTGACGTGAGATGGACACGGAGGGGCTTGTTGAGTGTCTAGCACTTGTACTTGTATATGATGATTGTACTTGTTCTACACCCTAAGATAATCACTCACATGCATGCTGCTGTTTGTTTATATTAATGATCACATGGTCAAAACTTAGGTCAATTAAGTATGATCTTTATTCATACCTGGAAAACAGCATTAAAAACTCACAAAAACACCACATCCTGGTTTTCTCACTACAGCTTCTGATTGCAATTGCATTACTGCGGTCTGTCTCGTATACAACAAGCAAATCAAACATAATCGGTCAAAGTAATCTGCTTAGAAGCTCTGCCACAGGTCTGCGTGCGAGACGTCATGCGATGAGGCAGAGCCATATGGCTGTATGCTCAGGCGATTACAGCCGATGTTATTGCCTTGCTAATTTTGCACTCTGTCATCCAGTGCGGTATATATTGTGAGCCTATAGGCCATGTTATTTTTATATACATTTTTTTTTTACATTGGTACCAGCCTTTAATGATATGTGACTGATTCATGAAAAATTTTTGATGCTGGAATTTTTGAAAAAACTCTCCTCATGAAGTCGCCTGCCCCCCTTCCTCTATACCAGGATGCTGGGCTTTGTTGGGATGAGGTGATCCTCCCCGTCCCCCGAAAGGGGGGGCGGCCGCTCCCCAGGGCTCCGCGTTAATGGAGTGGCTGAAGCAGACTCCCGTGGATCTCTGTGGATCGTGCAGCACAAAACAGTCAGACCACTGAAAAGAGCAGTAGCAGAAGGTAGACGGAAGCGGCTGTGGCCCCTCCGGCAGTATATGTGGGGCAGGATGTGGGCCGGCCCCCGGCAGACCTGGGGCTAAGCGAGGGAGCATGGTGGTGAGTCTGATCGTAAAGACACAGAACACACCTTGGGTGGTGGCCCTCCTCAGCACTTGTGCGATTTCTCTTCTTATACCACAGGAAGTAGCCCATCACTGCTCCGAGGAGGAGGAGGATGACGAAGGTGACAATCACAGCAATACCAGCAACCCTTGCACTGCTGGTGTCTGAAAGGGAGAAACAGGGTGGTTCATACACATACACACACACACACACACACACACTCCCCCGGTTTAGAAACTGCATCATATGGACCAGGTCACAGGGCTAAGCCGCTTTGATGAAACGCATACTTGCAGATTACACTGTCTGTTTAACATCAGGCCATCTGTCATTTGACCTCTGCTTTCCCTCTAAGAGTGAAGATATGACCATACTTGTTTGTTGTCCTTCTGTACAGCCAGTTGTTGACAGCTAGAAGCATCTAGCATCTGTGTAATTTAATTTTAGTTGGTAAACAAGCTGACATGGGGGCAGGAATGTGTACCAGAGCTCCAGAGTGCAGGCGAAGCGCGGCAGTCAAAGGGAGCCTCCACCCCTCGCTGAGTACTTACAGCTGACGCTGAGTACTACGGTGCAGACGGCGCCCCCTAGCTCGTTGGAGGCCCTGCAGGTGTAGGTGCCTGAAAAGGGTGCTGAGAGATTGCGCAAGATCAAGGAGCCTGTCTGCTGGTCTGGAAGAGAAGAGCATCGAACGTAATCGCTGGTACTGTATAACGTGAGTAAAGAACAAAGGCACTGTGGTCTGGACACGAGTCAACTCTCAATGTATTTGTGCTGCTGCTGATGCAGTTCATTTTATTTTCAATTTGAGGTTCTTGGTCTCCATCTTACACGATTGTTCTGGGGATATGCCCCCAGCCTTGGTAAAGCTCCCCTGGGACTAATCTAGGGAGTAAGGTAACCCTGCGTGGCGCTACCTTCTACCATGTTTTGCAGTGGCAGCTGGATGGCGTTGTTCTCACGGCTCCAGGTGTAGGTAGGGGCAGGAACAGCATGGGAACTGAGGCACATAAGCGTGATGTCATTTCCTGGGTAGGCGTCTCCATTCACGGAGCACGTCGGTGTGGATGGAGGCACTGCGGTAGTCAGCAGAATCAACGCCAGATCATAGAATGGCCAACTTGCCACAGACAGATTTTCCTATCTAGCGGGCGCCATCTGTAGATACCCACTGAGTACTGTAAAGTTGACCAGTCCCTGGCCGCTTCCCGCCCAGTCGTTGGGGTTGGTGACGTCGCAGATGTACAGCCCTGCATCAGATGGCTGCACGCTGAAGATACGGATGGAGGCGGAGCCTTGAACGGGTGGGTTCTGGACCAGCTCTCCCCGGTTCTCCCAGGATTCAACCCAGTACACCTTCCCGTTGTAGTAGAACACCTGTATGAAGGATAAACTTTGAATATTTAGCTAAATTCCAGCCTGAATAAAATGTAACCTGAACAGAGAGGTGTGGTAGAGGACGGCTGTAGGTAGAGTACAGGTATAAAATGGGAGCCAGAGCTGAAATGTCACAGAATGGAAGTTAGTACAGTCAGGACCTCTGTGGGTTCTGGGCCTCACCCTGCGGGCCTCTATGGCAGGCGTTCCCATCGCAGCATGGCTCCACTCCACGGTGAATCCCAGGCCCGGCTGAGTGCGGTAATCGCAGGTGAGCTCGGCTGGCTCCCCAGTGCGGGCAAACACTTGCTTTTCCACTGTGACTGGCTGTCCTCCGGAGACGGAGACGGAACCTGCCCCAGGGAGAGAGAGAGGGGCATGCAGGTCCACCCAGGGCATCGTCATGTGACACACTGGCCAGTGAACGATAGCTCAAAGTGGGATAAAATTAACCATGTGAGGTAAGAAAGCATCTCTTCTACATTTACTGTTTTGAAGCTCTTACTGTGCCCTTAACATGCAATAAGGCTATTGGTGACCTTTAAGCAAAAGAAGAACTATGTTATAAATCAGCTAGTGTCCCAGAAATACGGAAAGTTCTATCTGTGAGCGGAGTCACCGCGTAATTTTGTTTTTCCGCGACAGTTTCGGCCCGGTAGCTTACCGAAGCAGGAGACGACGGCCCACAGGATCCATGAGCTGCCTGGAGCTGGCAGAGCTTTCATTGTGCTGACTGTTTGCTCACTAATCGAGATAATGGCGCTCTAGTGGCTGGGTGTTCCTGTTTAAGCGAAAGGACAAAGGGGCCGTCGGAAGCAGAGGTGTGACTGGGGGATGATGGGGGTTTCCCAATTTTTGGTTGATTCGGAATCAAAAATGGTTGGATAAGGTATGCTGGGAACCATATGCTATTTTTTCTTTCTATTATTATTGCGATGAAATTGGAAACGTAAATAATAATAAAAAAAAATGCACTTTTTCATGTGGGCCACATGGTTGTCCGTTGAGAAAGTCTTGAGATCTGCTGAAAAAATGTCGATAGTTTGAACTGCTGGATGTTGTCGAATGACAGCCATGTTTAACCCAGTGGGAACTAAGTAACCAAAATGAGGCAGGCCAGTCTGACTGGAGGCGCTTGTTAACTCCGCCTGCTATGGTCTCTTATCGCTAGATAAACCTGCTGTTTTGTTCTGCATACCTCTCTACAATCTGTCACACTGTACACAGAAGTACTGAAATGTTAATTTAATGTTGCAATGTGAATGTAATTTGTTACACTTCATAAGTGCAATTACAATAATGTGTGCAATATAAATACAATTGCTATAATGCATGCAATACCTGTTTTAAATGCATTTTTTTTTTTTTTTTTTTTACCTCATCTTGTATTCTACTTGTAATTTTTAGTATATTACATTTTTCGTTGCTGCTGTTTTCTCAGTTACCAAAGTCTCGTTGTATAACTCCAATGGCAAAGTCTTATCGTATCTTAAGTTTTGAGACTCATAACTTACATTGCTTACATTTCAATAGTGCGTTCAGAGGTTTTTGTATCTAAATTATCCATAGGATTTGCCAGTACAGACGCGAGTGTTAAATAGCAATACAAATTTTATTTATAAGTCAGTGTGATCGTTGTATTTAATCACATTTTGGTTCCAACAGACTGGCGCCAGTGTTGTTTCACTCTTTCACATGTAACCTCCTCCTATTGGACACAGTGTCTGTGTCTCTCTCCTCCTATTGGACACAGTGTCTGTGACCCAGCCTCTCTCCTCCCTTAAACACAGCATGTCACATTCAAAGAACATCAATCGGAACTAAACAAGAACACCTAATTCATTCAAGTCCATTTCATAGGTCTGTTTTATAAAAGTGGTTTTTCACAAGGAGAAGCAGCAAGTACAAATCTTCCACAGGACACGGTTTTAAAAATTCAGTGTAGCTATTGTAAGTAATGTTAAATAAGTGGTATTTTGTACTCTGTATTAAATACATTTTTAATATAAAAACGTTTTCTGAATCAGGATAAACCAGGTACAAGTAATTTGCATTGCTGCAATCTTGCTATTCTGTACCTCTCACTGTCTTAAGGTCTGTCGTCTCAAAATGTTCTGTTTTTTTTACTTTGCTGGGGCCAGACTGTTACACCAGAGAGCCTGCCTGGCTGCGAGCGGGCACCGTGACGGGCACCTTGATGGGCACGTCGGCCATCTGGGCCATGGCTGCGTGGCTCATGGTGCTGGAGGGGGCCTGAGGCTGGGCTGGGGCAGTTCTGAACATGGGCTTGTTGTGCTGCGGAACCACGCGGGGCAGGCTGCCGCTGGCGGTGTACCCCGGCAGGCCCTGCAGCACGCTGGGGTCCTGAAGCTGCAGCGGGTAGCCCGCACAGCTGCCCGTCGCCATGACGGCACCGCCGTTGGACAGCAGCATGTGGGGGTAGCGGTTTGCTGGCCGGGGTCTGCCAGCCATGGAGGACAGGGTACTGTTCTTGGAGGTGTCCATGCCCACTCCGCTTCTCGCCCAGGAGACTCGTCTGGGAGCCAGAGCATCCTCCCTGACAGAAACAGGTGAGTTTCCTGCTTAGGCTTCTGCGCCGTGTCCTGCTTCTGCCATTTAATTAACCAGCCTTCTAGCGTCAGTCTGCTTATGCTGTGTGCCATATTGCATCCTGTCCTCTCTTCCTGAGGTTAATGAGCTGCTCCTCTCATGAACTGATTAGCTTAACAGCTGCTGCCCAGTTTCTGGCCCTATCCGTCATGACCAGAGGGCATCGAGCTGTACTCACTGCTATCTAGGAGGTCCTGGTTTCGAATTGCAACAAACACTGACATATTCCTACTTCAGGTTTCTGCACAATCCTGGTAGCTTTGCGAAAATATAACTCTGTGCATGTGCCAGTTGATATTTCAGCTCATCAGTATTAATTTAACGATGCAAGTAAGGTTTTTATGGTAATTTCTTAGGGCTGGGCATTATCGATAAAATTTCATGATTATGAACATTCGTACCATCAATTTGAATATTGTGAGTAAAGTGATAGCCTTAACACTTGTTTTCTTGCGTGATTAACAGTTAATGCACTATTTTTACACAAGTCCCATCAAGGTTTTTGCCATATTTTATTATACCTGGTCACATGCTCCATTATTTAGTAAAACAACTCAATCATAATCTGAAAAACGCAAACCCTGTCATGTTACTGTTTTCTACAGGTGAAGTTTAGAATATTGTGACAGATTTCAATATTGTGAAAATCTCTGAAAATAGTGATATTTGCCAGAAGTTGTCAGCCTTAAGTCAAACCCATTCCATGGAATGAATAGCAATGCAGTCATAGAAAAAAACACTTGGCAATAAAAGGTGCTGCTGGTCTTTCTAGACTGAGAAAAGTTTCATACGAAGATGTCAGTTTGCAGTGAATTTAGTTTGACCTTTATTCATGTTCTGAATCAAAGCAGGGGTGTCAAACTCCAGTCCTGGGGGGGCCGGAGCCCTGCACATTTATGGTTCTCTCCTCATTTAACCCCCCTGATTCAACTCCTTGCACCTCCTTGTGCTAATCACCACACAGCTCCTGAGCTGAATCATTTATGGTGGAAAAGGGAAAGAGCTAAGCTACACAGGGCTCCGACCCTCCAGGACTGGAGTCTGACACCCCTGATCTAAGGACAATTTTAAAGGAATTTTAAGCAAAAATGGAGCATTGAAGTAAAGTAGTAATTCAAGTCATTATATTGAGATAATTATCTATTGATGTTTGGCTGTATCACCCAGTCCAGTAAGTTTCTCTTTTACACACGGTTGGTCATTCTTTATAGCTCAATATCTTCACTGCCTCAAGTGAGGAATTACAAAGTTGCTCAGCACTTTAAAAAGCTGCATTGAGTTCATAAGTGACCAGTAGTTAATGGATATGTTTCTTAAAAGCTGGTCATTTTGATGGAAATAAGATTGATCCACCCACTTATCTAACTTTTGTTTGAATGGAGCTTGATACACACATGGTTCTGATTTTTAAAGTCACTTTATTAAACTGAACATATTGGCCAGAAATGCAAATCAAGCCAACAATGAAGTCAAGCTGAGGGGAAAAAGTATAATACAGTAAAATCCCGTTATAACAGACTTCATGGGACATTGCAGATCAGTCCGTTATATCCAGAGTTGCTGTATGCCCAGAACACAACTACAGGACACCATTTACTCATGCCACACCCCAGCAGACACACTTGTGGTATAGATTATTTTGTACATGTAGTAATCCCACTATTTACTGTATTTCACCTATTGCAACAACGTCAGTTTTGTTTTTTTGTGAAACACCCATATCTTGTTTTCTTACTACTGTAGTGAACAAATGTATAGCAAATGAAGAGGCATTCTAATACCCTACAAAAAACTAAGATGTTCTAAAGCATTATGTCGTAATGTACGCAAATTACTGGGAAGAAAAATCTTATTTCTCAAACTGGAAAGAAGTCTTGTACTTCTCACAATTACTCTAGACGTCACTGGCCGTAGATTTACTTTTACCATAGTGACGTACAATATCCACTTGCGTTTTCTTTGTTTCAATTAAAAGAACAGATTTCACGTTTTATAAATAAAACTACAGCTAAAAGCGGCCATGGGGACCAAACTGTTTGTCCGTTATATGCGAGTCCGCTATATATTTTTCTGCATGTTCGTAAAGGCGCACGGCCGGGACCAGCGGACCTCATCCGTTATAGACGATATTCCGTTATAAGAGAGTCCACTATAACAGGGTTTTACTGTATAGAGTGTGGAGCTTTCAGGAATAGTCTACAGAGCATAAACCTGCAAATGACAGTCTGGCACCTACAGGCTGATGGAGGAACTGTCCACAGTAACCAAGGATTTCTATTCAGTTATCCTATACCCATTCAGTTATCCTATACCCATTCAGTTATCCTATAGCCAGCTACAGGCAGTGAAACATTTCTGGATCTCCTTAGCTTCTTTCCCACAAGCTGGTCAGGACATCACTATTTATATAGGAGAACGTCTCAAAAACACACCACACCACTGTGCAAGTACTTACTTGATTTCATTAGCCATGTCTTCATCATTTTCCCCCCTCTTCTTCCTCACAATAAAAACCAGGAAGATGATGATGGCCACCAGGCCCAGGATGGATCCAAAAGCGGCTCCAGCAATCATACCTGCATTGGTTGCTATGACACCAGCACAACATAATTCAGATCAAACTGTCATCCAATCAGAAGTAGACGTGTGTACCGCGTGTACTTACGGGCAGACACCTCCAGGTTGATGTAGCAGCTCTCGGCTCCGGCGGTGTTGCTGGCGCGGCACACATACTTCCCAGACATGGCTTGGCTGAGGTTACTGAGACGCAGGGTGCCCTGCTTCTCATCTGCAAGAGAACCCCAGTGAGTTACCTTCAGCACCTGAAGCACCTGGCCCAGCAGAATCTGGTGCGATAGCGCCCTCTGTAGGCTGCGTGTGCATGGAGCAGGGATGGGTAATTTCAGGTGTCCAAGGGAGCTGAACCATGTGATGCTTTCCATGCCAGTTCATATTTAGCATTTAAGATTTACAGTAAATTAAGCATAGGAGACCAGAGGATTCCCTTAACAGGGCAAGCTTCAGATTTGACACCAAGTCAATTTTGCGATAACATCAATACTACACTCCAGAGATCTGCTTTAAAAGGTTTTAGTTCCAGCAAAGTATAGCTCAACCAGATAGCTGAAGCTCACATGCAGCCACAAACTATTTCATATACTGAAGCTGTGATCTTGGTCAGCCTGTCATGATAATTACATTATTGGCTTATCACACATTATCGTTAACAGTTCCATAAACAAATTCGGAAAAACGGCAACTAGACGACAATGCTGCTTCTGAAATAACATACTTCCCATTATTTTGAAATACTGTTTAGCTAAAGTAATGATTACTCTTGCGTCTCTCATGCAGTGTGCTATAGAAACAATGAACTGCACTGCATTGTGACATTTTGCAGTGGCCAGCAAAGTCCAAACCTTCCATTTATCCCTAGAAATAAAATGACTAAAATCTAAAGTGAAATAACTAGACTTAATTTTATAATAAATTAATGGAACCAAAAATGATTTCAAATGGAAAAATTTAAAAACCAAAACTGTCCTCAAATACACGTGTGTGGTGCTGCAGTACAAACATTTTATATTAGCTTGTATCCATCTAGGAGTCCATGTTATACTTTAACAAGAAATCATAAACGTTGGTATTTCCGGACTGTCTTCCGATCCACTAGCCATTTTATCATTATGCAGTTGTTAGCAGAGAAGGCATTTGCATACAGTTTGTCAGACTGCTTTCTTACTTCCTATTACTTTTCCCTGGCCAGTGACCGATTGAAGTTCATTTGGGTCACTGACCTGAGCCTCCGCACAACTGGGTTGGCAGTATTTTTCCTGTTAAGGAATGAATGACTGTCCATACCCCAGTGCCCAATGTTTAATATTTAGGGTATTTTTTGTTAGAGTTTCAGTGCCCATTTCATCTATTTTTCAGTTTAATTTTTTTTTTTTATAAGGATACTTACATTGACATCCCAATGTCTCAATATTCCTAAGTTTATTGCTCTTTCAAAGGGTGTATTTGAAATATTATATCAGTGGTATAAAATTGTGTTAAAATGGCTTTCTACTGCAGTTATTTCTGGGACAATGTATTGTCCAACAAAAGAAATTATCATGCCAGGCCTAGGTCTTGGAGTATAAAGCATTTCTAGCCACACACAAAGAGGGTGGACAGGCAACTTGGACACGCAAGTGATTTCAAGTAGAAGTTCATCCATTACCAAGCTACATAAACCCTTAAATGCAAACAGGACACACAAGTCACTCTACGAATCACAGCAAGTTTGTTTCATAGCGTCTAAAGAGAACATGACTAGCCTGACCAGTAGCAATTCTGAGGCTCCCAAATTGGCTCTTCTAATAGGGTCTCACACCAACAATCACAGGCACTAAGACAGCAGTGGCCAATCTTATCCGCAAAGGGCCAGTGTGTATGCAGGTTTTTGGGGTAACCTTTAGGTCAGGTGTTCAAACCCAGGTGTGAGGACTCCTCAGCCAATCAGTCCTCTAATTAGTAATATAATTAGGGAGCTGCAGTGAAAACCCGCACACAGAGCGGCCCTTTGCGGATAAGATTGGCCACCCCTGCACTAAGACAAACTAATAAGTGGTGTCCCATACAGCCACTGAATTTCATGTTTTATACTCGTCTGTTTCTGCTGCTTGGCTAATCAATATGAAAAATGGGCAGCAGTCTATGGGCACAGCTGGAGGTCACCTGGTCACCTGGCAGAAGGTCTGATGAAAGGGATTTACGGCTGGCCTGACTAACCCCTATGACCGAGAAGAGCAGCTGTGGTCACAGGCATAACGGGAAGATAGAGAGCTGACAATCCCTTACCCAGATACCCCAGCACAAGCAGGGGCTGAGGACAGGCTCTCCGGGCTGTGCGCACACAGAAGACAAAAGCGACAGTGACACTGAGCATGAGATGAGCACGAGCGAATGGGAGAGTGTGAAGGATCATGGGACAGGAACTGACCCACACTATGCCCAGTTTCTACCACTGAGGACAGAAAGCTAAAAGATTAATGAGAGCTAAAAAGGTACAAGACATCTTATTTTTAGAGTGGCAAAATATAAGTATCCCCGTACGACTTTTTTAAAGGATTGGTTTTGTTTGCTTCTCTCTCCCTCCGGTATCAAAAGCCAGAAGCAGAAACGTATTAAACTGTCGATGGACCTTCAAAAGAGGAAAAATGAGCTTCTAATCCCACAGAGGATGCATCCCTCCCGCTGTCAGCTAGCCAGCCAGGCCCCCGCAGCGTATCGATCCGCTCTCTTCAGGAGGGGTCAGGTCAGACAATAGCCAAGGTCTCGAATATAGCTCAGAATCAAATCAACATGCAATGAGGCTCTGCTCACTACATTTCATCGCCATGATTGAATCAGAAGTGTCTGCCCCCCCCCCCATTGCCTGTCCATTTCAATAAACATCTGTAATTGACCTTTATAGTCTGTGCTGCCATGAATCATTTAATGGAAATTGCCAGTATAATGACTGCTGTCAAAACAGCCCAGAATTTAGCAGGTCCTGATCACGATACCTGCTCCTGGAGAACTACCTGCCAGAGGTTTTCACTCCAGCCTGACCTTAGTATCAGGTGTTTAATGGTCTTATAATGAAGGTAGTAGGTTGTAAGCAGTGTGGGTTTGACCTGGCAGGTGGTATCCAGGAACAGGATTGAGAAACACTAGCCTAGACCAACGGCCGGTTGTGATTGGTTGGGTATTTAGGATTTCTAAATGTTCCTGTTTCCCCACAAGAGGGGTACAATAGGCAGGGATGCTACCAGAATGCAGAGGAAGAAAGCATACTCACTTTGTGTGGGTGAAAAGAAAACTTCGGCTAGGGGGGCACTCTTGGTCCACTTGTAGTGAGGTGCAGGCTTTCCAGCAGTGGATCTGCAGTTCAGGGTCACGTTGCCCCTCAGCACTGGTGTGCCTGTCATCTCGCACACAGGGACCGAAGGGGGCACTAGAGAGGCCAGGCAGAGGAGCACCTACTTCATGACTACCATCATTATCGGACCTAGGATCTTCACACGTTCAAAACCCTTCCCGAGAGTGCCAAATATTCATAAGGACATCAAGATGTTACAATATCAACCTCTTCCTGAATGTCAGAGCTTGGAGGGGGAAAAAAAAAAGTATAAGTTTCATATAATTTAGACAGTTAATGTCACGGATCTTCTGAGAGACATCAAGTTGTGCCGTTTAAAGATAGGTATGTGTTGCTTAACGTCTGCTTTACATTTTATCCAAGGATCAAGACAACGTTAGGCGATATGGACATTATGCAAACATCATATGTACAGCATACTGCACCTATTCTGTACCCGGACTGCCTAAACGGCCAGAGTAAACGAGAGTAAACATTAAAATAAACACAGTAAATGCATATCACTCTCAGGGGTTACAGGCATTAAGTTAGATATGTTCTGCATCGTTACATGGCTGGCAGTGCAGCCACTTTGTTCACACTGGCTACACGTGGTGCACTATGGCCATTTACACCCATGTGCCATAACGTGATCAGGATATTTCAACCATTTAAACCTTACAAGACCTTATATGGGAATTGCACATTGTGTGGAAGGGCGTTAAGTGACACATAACCGCACATGTTAAAAATCATGAAGGGTACCCTTGACGTTGAGGCTGAGCTCGCCAGAAAGGCCAGGGGCTCCCGGAACGATGACGTTGCAGAGATAGCGACCTGTGTCGGCCTCCTGCGTGTCGTTGATGAAGATGGACAGGTTGGTGGAGGGCATGGAGAGGGCAAAGCCCACTCGACTTCTGAACTCTGGACTCCCAATGCCGATCTGGCCAGAGCTATACGAGATGACCTGAAGAGCAGGGTCACGTGGGGATATACCATCAGTATCCATGCCATGGCTACAGGATGCTACTTTTAAGTGGATGCTTGAAACCTGCATAACATGGATGCAGATACCACAGCGAAAGTGAAATTCAATAGATGTTAACAAGTTACAATTAAGAATAAATAAAAGCGGATGATCCAAGACATCATGAACGTAATTGTATACTAATTCAGTTTTATTTTTTTTACTGCTTGAATTCAAGTGAAATTTTTATTCATTCACTGAAAATGTAGACGTAAATTAAGCTTAAGGTGGATGTAGCCACCTTGCTTTTAAGAATGACCTCATGATATATGCCCCTAATTTGGTCCTTTGCTCTTTATAGAACAATCCTGAAAGATTTAACAGAAAGTGACCCTCACAAAAAAAGGATACCTGAAATGGAATAAGGTGTGTCTGTCCTGGAGGCTAAAGCCTGGGGAAATGTAAAATCTGTTTGTTTTGCACGAACCTGAGTGTTGGGAGTTGAATTTGACAGCAAAAGGGCATAGCAGTGTAAACAAACAGAAGCTCCATACAGGATACCCTCCCTGCTGTTAAGATTCTGGCACAGAAAGCTTGCATGTTGCTAAAAGGTTAGCATTTTAAGAATAATTTAATCCTATGAAAATGCTTAGCATTTAGTTTTACCTGCAAGTTAACTTTTGATGGTTGGCCTCCTGAGATGTTGGAGGTTAGGTCTGTCCCATTTTCAGCCAACTTAACCTGCTCCATCATTTCTACTTAACCTTCATACTCACCTGCTTGGAGTCGTTGGCCATGAAGTTCCAGATGACAGTGTTCTTGCTGATGTCGGATGTGGGACTGTACCAGGCCTGAAGGACGACCATCTGGCCCTTGACTACTTCCACATCCATTCTTGGCATCTCTACTCTTTGGGAATCACCTGTGGAGTATGAAGGATTATAATCAGAAGAGCTCCTCCAGGAGGATATATTTAACCCTACTGCCACTGGCTGAAGCACATCATTGGAAGAGTCTGCACCAAAGCCCCAGAAGACAGAGTAGCAGTATGGAACACATTCTAATAGGGGCCAAACTATGCGGTTGTTAGACTTTCAATTAGGATGTGATCAGAGGCAGATCAGAGTCAAATCAAATTATGTATTCATTTAAACTTTGACCATATACCCAAGTTCTCACTGACAAATTATATTCACATTAAATGACGACATTTTCCAAAACTCATCCGGCATTTCACAATCCTACTTCAGATTTCTAAGTTTATACACAGCGATTCTGATAAGTAATTCTAAAACACTCTACTGTTCAAAAGTTTGTGGTCAAAATTTCCTTGCTTTTGGAAAAGCAAGTTTTGTCCATTAAAATAGATTATTAATGTCTACACGGCATGGCTTTTTTTAATGGAATATCTGCATAGGTGTACAGAGGCCCATTAGTAACAATTAGTCCTGTGTTCCAGTGGAATGTTGCGTTCGCTAATGCAAGTTGATCATTTTAAAAGGTTAATTGATCATTAGAGAACCCTTTTGCAATTATGTTAGCACAGATGAAAAGTGTTGTGCTGATTAGAGAAGCAATAAAACTGGCCTTCTTTGGACTAGTTGAGTATCTGGAGCATCAGCAATTGCAGGTTTAATTACAAGCTCAAAATGCTCAGAAACAAAGAACTTTCTTCTGAAACTTAGTCTATTCTTGGTTTGAGAAATGAAAGTTAGAGAATGTGAGAAATTGCCAGGAAACTGAAGATCTTGTGCAATGCTGTGTACTACTACCTACATAGAGCAGTGCAAACTGGCTCTAACCATAGTAGAAAGAGGAGAGGGAGGATAAATACATTAGAGTATGTAGTTTGAGAAACAGACAGCTCGTAGGTCTTCAACTGGCAGCTTCATTAAATACCCGCAAAAGACCAGTCTCAACATCAACAGTGAATATGCAACTCTGGGATGCTGGCCTGCTAGGCAGAATTGCAAAGAAAAAGCTGTATCTCGGAATGACCAATAAAAAGAAAAGAGATAGGCAAATGAACACTGATACTGGACAGAGGAAGATAGGAATAAAGTGCTGTGGATAGATTCATCTAAGTTTGAGGTGTTCAGATCACAAAACGTTTGAGACGCTGATCAAAATGAAAAGATGGAGGAGTGCTTGACAACGTCCGTCAAGCATGGTGGAGGCAATGTGATGGTCTGGAGCTGCTTTGGTGATGGTAAAGTGGGAGATTCGAAGGAGGTAAAAGGGATCTTGAAGGAAGGCTATCACTCCGTTTTGCAACTCCATGCCGTACCCTGTGGACCGTGCTTAACGGGAGACAATTTTGTCCTACAACGGAGTGATGACCTAAACGGCTCCAAACTATGCAAGAACTATTTAGGGAAGAAGTGGTCAGCTGTGCTGGCGACTCCATCGGATCTCAATTGCTATTGAGCTATTATGGGAGCAGCTTGACCGGATGGTATGTAAGAAGTTCCCATCAAGCCAATCGAACTTGTGGAAGATGCTTCAGGAAGCATGGGGTGAAATCTTGCTAGATAACCTCAAACTGACATCTAGAATGTCCAAGGCCTACAAGGCTGCAATTGCTGCAAATGGAGGACTCTTTGAAGAAAGCAAAGTTTGAAAAACATTTTAATTTCAAAAATGATTTTCTACTTTTGTCAATTACTATCTAGCTATATTTCCCATTCAAATTTATATCATGTATGTTTTGAATGGTAGCGTACACAACCCACTTAACTGCAGAAACCAGCGCTTCCCCAACCCGGTCCTTGAGGTTTTGCTCCCTCCTAGGTTGGGGATTTGTGGGATCCCCGAGGACTTGGTTGGGACACAATGACATAAACCATAGGTGGTTCTAGAACTCCCCGTTTGTCTCAGATCCCCCTCGGACGTTTTTGTAAACCCATTTATCGATTTGTCCTGGATTTTCGTATAGATTTTGGACTCCCTGCTCAGCAAATATGATTGTGGGAGAAGCTTCTCATTTTGGGCTTAAAATGGGGCCAGGTCACATGGCCTTTAAGTGGTGATGCTTTCTCGATCACTGCAGGGAATGTTTCGAGTCCCGCTCCCCAAAGCCTTCAGCTCCATCTCATACTCATAAAATTAGCATGCATTCACTCAGCTGGTGAACATCCCCACGTCTTAAAGTCACATCCTGCTTTTCCTGCGAATGATCAAATGAGACTGATGGGGGGGGGGACCAGGATCAAGTCCCTAATGCAGTGATTGCAAGATGACGACATTGCTTCCACTTCCATGTGCTTAGTTGTCCCCTGCTAATCTTTCCAGCAGTAAAATCTTCATAGATCCATTCCTCCATCTGTGTTCAGGGAGGCTGAGGGAGTCCGGTTTTCCCATTCGCTGTGAGGGAGGCCTTGGCTACCCTTGAGGGAGGGTAAAATGGTTAGACATGCCGTGTTCCTGGCTCTCTGCACTTGTTCTGCCAGGTTTAACCTGCAGCACCGTTTCACTGAGATTGTTTATTAAATCAAGGGAAATCTGTTCTAATCCCCCAGACCTCATCTGGCACAATCTGTGCCAGGACAGCAGGACGGTGCAGCTGGAATGCAGGAGCCACATGTAGGGACACTGCTGGAGGCACGATGGCCAAAGTATTGACTAGTAGAGAGAAATCGAAGTCAGAGCAAAGAGTCGTGGGCAGCGCAGGAAGAATCAGAGTCACAGCAGAACAGGTACGAGAAAGAGATCAGAGGTTCAAACCAAAGATATACAATGCAATACCCACAACTCTCAATCAACACTCTACCTCCAAACAAAAGTTTGAGAACTTAAATGGAGCATTCTGCATTTTAAAACCAGCATCACAATACTGGAAAATCATTCAACAGAAAATACAACTCAAACGTGGAGTTAAGACAAACTTATCTGCAGAACACCAGAACAAACAAGAGGGGGCAGCAAACCTTCAAGAGAAAGTCAAGTTCTACATTTGCTCGTTGAAAGTCATTAAAGCTCCTTCAGCTCAGAGGCTAAAGTGAATTGTGTAACTGACCTGACACCGGAATCCCAGACTAGCAGCAGTAAGGCAATTTTAGTGGTTCCAGGCTAACATGCTGCTAAGCTAGCCCATCCAATGCCTTGGCATACATTTTACCTTGCATTTCCATTTTAGAACATTGTGCGATGCTTGTAGACTTTGTTGTTAGCTTGCATAGCATTGATTGGTATGAAGGTGCCAACATATGCTTTGTTAAAGCAAATTACAATAGTCTCCAATCAGGTTCTAGGTCAAATTGAGGATGTTAATTTTAGATTTTCATTTTCAAAGCCTTAAACCACAGACTGACAACTTGCAGACAAAATAAGGACCTGATCTTGCAAAAGTATTAACACGGAACTTGCCCACAAATTCAGACATGCAAACAAAACCCTCAATGTGTTTGAGAAAGATGCCTGGATCCATCTGTGCTTCCATCCCATGAGCTTATCCCCCCCCCCATAGTGGTTGTACCCCCTGCCCCCACAAAATAAACATACTACAGCAACGTTTAAATATAGAATATTTGAGGAGGCACCTTTAAATTGGATTACATGAGGTTAATCTCGACAGTTATTTTCAGCCATTTTGCATGTTCCGTCTCATTAGACGGCCCTGAAATCCCTGCTAAAGTTTTGTTTCTGTTTAAATGAATTCCAGGGGGGGCATCACTGGCAGCAGTTTTGGACAGGGGGGCTGCGGCGCGTGTCTGCCAAGCAGTCCCCAGGATGTGCCAGCCAGGAGAGAGACAAACACGCTCGGCAAGACGTGGCTGAACGAGGCAAGGGCCGCCTCGGGGACAGAGAGACGGCACGGAGACGCTCACTGCAGCCAGTGTGCACCGCTGTTGTAGATGGTGAGAGGGAGAGGCAAAGTGGGGGACACTACTCTGTCTCTTAGTGCAAGTCCCCCCCCCCCCCCATTGGCCATGTTAAAGCAGAATAAAAGGACACACAACGGGACCTCTCAAGTTAATACCCCCACCACACACACACACACACGAGGCTAGAGGCTGAAATTAATGAGCTGTTAAGTTAATTGCATGGGGTGAGAGGGGGTTCTCGTCACCGTGATGTGGAAGGTGCTATGCTGAGTACCTTGGTGGTCTGATTGAGATCACATTTAATCCGATTCCCTGTGGAAGCTGCAAATAAATCAATGAATCCCAGCCAACTGAAAAAAAAGCATTAGTAGCTGAAAAGCATCATGGTTAAGAGTATAAACTACACCAAGCCTGCTTGTACTTCAGTGGAGATCTACAGTTACAGTGAGGGAAATAATTTTTTGAACCCTAAGTTGACCCATTTGTAGAGAAATAAGAAGTCTATAATTTCAATGGTAGGTTTATTTTAACAGAAGATGTTAGATTTAACAAGGAAAATCATTATGTAACAGGTACAAATCAATTTGTCATTTATTTAGGGAAATAATTATCTGTACATGTGCAGTAATACATCACCAATAGTACTTAAGTATTAACAGACACCAAGCTAGTACTCTCATTTAATGGCATCACTTTGTTAAATAGTATTCTTGAGTCACTAACATGTCTACATCTTCAACCTTGTCACCATGGGAAATACCAAAGAGCTGTCTAAGAACATCAGAGACAAGATTATTGACCTTCACAAAAGGTGGAATGGACTACAAGACCATCAGCAGGCAGCTTGGTGAGAAAGTGACAACTGTTGGTGCAATTATTCACAAATGTAAGAAAGACAAAATAAACTGTCAATCACCCTCGGTCTGGGGCCCCAAGGAAGATGTCATCTCATGCAGTGTCAGTGATCTTAAGAACAGTGGGGGGTAACCCCAGAAGTACATGGGGGGAGCTCGTTAATGATCTCAAAACAGCAGGGACCACAGTCACCAAGAACCATTGGTAACATTGTGCAGTCATGGTCTGAAATCCTGCAGTGCTCCCAAAGTACCCCTGCTCAAGAGGACTCCTTCTGAAGTATGCCAGTGGACACCTGAATAATTCCAAGGAGGATTGGAAAAATGTGATGGTCAGATGAGACCAAAATCGAGCTGTTTGGCATCAACTCTACTCGCCTTGTTTGGAGGAAAAAGTATGCCGACTATAACCCCAGGAAGACCATCTCTATAAGGAGGTGGAAGCATTATGCTTTGGGGGTGTTTCTCTGCCAAGGGTACAGGGTGGCTGCACAGTATTGAAAGATGTACAGGGCCCATGTACTGTAAAATCTTGGATGAGAACCTCCTTCCTTCAGCCAGGGCACTGAAAATGCATTGTGGGTGGGGCTTCCAGCAAGACAACGACCCTAAGCATACAGCACAGCAACAAAGCAGTGGTTCAAGAAGAAGCACATTAAGGTCATGGAGTGCCCTAGCCAGTCTCCAGACCTTAATCCCACAGAAAACCTATGGGGGGGAACTCAAGCTTTGTGTGTCCAAGTGACAGCCTAAAAACCTTAAAGGTCTGGAGCAGGTCTGCAAAGAAGAATGGATGAAAATTCCTGCTAAGCTGTGTACCAACCTGGTGACCAACTACAAGAAACATCTGACAGCTCTGCTTGCAAACACTGGGTTATTCCACCAGGTACTAAAACATGTGTTCCAAGGGATCAAATACTTATTTCCCTAGATAAGTAAAATTGGCTAGTAACTGTTAAATCATTATGTAATAGATTATCAACAAAAACTTTTGCTGTTAAACCTACCAGTGAAAATTTATTAATGGGTCAATTTAAGAATTCAGCACAAAGTCAAATAGTGTGTCCCTCATTGTACCCATTTGAAGTGTGCTTTGTCTTTTTGCTCAAGATTGGGGGGGGGTGTATAGTTTCTAATGAAGGTTGATGCTCAATGATTATAAAAAGAGATCCTGGAAAATTAAATGGGATGACAAGATTTTGACTGAGCACCCCCCCCCCCCCCCCCAATCTCAGACCTGTGAATGCACACATGCATATCTTTCACACTGAACAAAAGCAGCAGCATTCTAACCCGGCCCGGTTTGGATGGACCCAGGTGGAGCAGCACAAGGGGTCACAACCCAGAGCTCCCAGTGGAGTACAACAAAATCTGCTGTGTTGGTTCCATCAGGCTTCATTCTGAATTCCCGATGCCCACTTGCAGCCTCGATGAAAAATTAAACAGATCTCTTCACGGTTCTCATAGATTCTATGGAATTCCGGTTGCCTTCTTGAAGGACAAAAAAAGTCAATATCCAAGATAAGGAAGACAAGGCATTAATCAAAGCCACAGACTGATAAGAGATCAGAGCGGCAGCACACACTTCACGTATCAGCAAGCCTCTGGGTTGGCTTAAATTAAACTGTGGAGGTGTATCAGGACCTGTCTGATGAATAATTCAGTTGCAGGACTTGTGTTATTTTACCAGAGACTTAGCTTTTTGTCTGCTGAAAAAAAAAAAAAACAGTTTTGGCACACCGCTTTTGTTGAGGGTTTTCTATTCCTTAATTAGAGATGTAATTGCGTTCTGAATCAAATGATCCATCAAATGAAATAAGGGAGGGAAAATTTGCCCTCACACACAAAAATTCCAATTGCTGTCCTTCCCTGGATTATATTACACAAGTTGTTAAATGGATTTCACCGTATCACAGCGGTTTAATGAAGCAGATGTGAATGATTTCTCCTAAATAAGATGAAAATGACCAGGAGGCTGCCAAGGGTCCTGGGAGAAGTACTACACACCGCTGAATGGGCTGGATCAGTAGCAGCTCCATAAACAGCTGACTCCTATGGAACAGTGACAGACGAGTATCAAATGAGGTTCGGCAGTATGACACCTCCACCTTCTGTTGCCCCCAACTTCCGCCCAGCCACCCCCTTCCCGTGGGGGGGGGTTGAGTGATTTCTTCGGCTAGGTCACTAAGTCGACCCCCCCCCCCATCAATCCTGTTATAACCCTCAAGCTGCCTTTGAGGCTACAGAGCTGGTCAAGTGGATAGGCATCTTAAATCTGACCCCCCCCCCCCCACTGAAAACCAAACAAGTGCTCAAGCATTGAAGGCGTGGCCAGTCACTCCCTCTCAGAAGCTGCCACATGCGGTCAACACGCCAATCACTCTCTACCTGCTAATTCACCAAACAGTGTTCAGCAGCAAATAGCATTTGGCACATGGGGATTACAGTGGGGTGGGAGTGGGGGTGGGGGGGGGTGTCCACCACACACAAACACACGTTGCTAAACAGTTCCGAGAAGCATTTCTGTCTACCTTGCACTGGGTGGCAACATTGATGTCAAATGGTTTAAGTTGTACTTCATGCATTTTAAGAAGAGGTAAACCATTAAGCAGAGTAGGACCTGTACCATACCCAGTGTATATTTAGGAATCAATGGGGGAAGCTGAAGAATTCCATAAAAGCTCAATACAGAATGGGAGACATTCTTTAGGAATGACTTCTAAAAAGGCACGTTTTCATGAAATTGAATCAGCTGAGAATTTCATTTATTTTAACCCAGATGTCACATTGTCTCCACATGTATGCCACCAGGAGCAGAGTTCTGGTCTAATTTTAGACACACACACACACACACACACACACACACACACACACACACACAGGTAGACCATCTCATCCACACCCGCCTCTTCATGAGCCCATTTCGTCTAGCTGCACATAACCTTTGATTCACATTTGTTCAGATCCTGCTTGTTCTGAAACAGTAGCAAGCAATTAAAACTGAAACTCCCACAGACTAGAAGCTGCATGATTATGGTCAAAAATAGGAAAACCCAAACACTTTAAAGCTGTATGTGTACAGGAGCCAGCAATACGGCCACACAAGGGCCCCGAACCTCCCAGAGGCCTGAGTGACACAAACGGCTCAATCTACGCCACCAAATCTGCTCTTAATACAAAAGCTGAGGACTGAGGAAAATGTGGGAAGATTGGATACGTTTAATTACGATATCAGGTGCTATACTACAGAGAGTCACCCCCAAGGTCATTCAGGTCATGCAACAGAAGCAACCTCTCTACAGCTCAGGGATTTAAAATGTTGGGGGGGGGGGGGACTACCTTCAATCTTTGTTCATATACTGAACACTACACTACGCTGAGAATCACCTTTCTGCGGTCATACTGAAATGCTTTGCAGTACTTAAACTACGTCTACAGTATTATTGTAATTAGAAAATGAATTGGAACATTTATTCTAACTGCATAAGAAGCCAAATTTGGTCTTAATGATTAAAATCACTTTTTTTTTTTTAATTCTGCCCAAGGGAGGAGGCGGCCTAATTTAAGGATACATGTGAAGGCCAATTTCATGCTATAACAGGAGCATGTAGAGCTGGCAGGCCTGCAGCACAGCTGTGTGATCAAGGCTGTACATGAGGGACTGGAATCAGCCCCTGCTGGGGCGCAGACCAGCCCGACCGAGCTGCTCCACGGTGACTCAAATCAACAGCTGGTTAAATATGGGAGCACTGGAAGGGGGGGGGCAGATGATGTGGTTAATCTGTGAGATATGAACAGCTGCTCTAGGCATGCACCCCCTCCTAAAGGTCCTGGGCTGGACCAACCCAGGGGCCCCACATTAGCTTCACACGACCAGGCCCAGTTCTGCCGTTCAGCTTGGTCACAGCCGGCAAATCCCCAGTGCTGACCAGCCCACACCTGGGCCCAGCTAGGCTCCACCTAGCCCGTCCACACAGAGCGATGTCAGGGAACACCAGCTAATGCCGTTACACAGGAAGGCATCAACACGGGGGCTAAAATACTCTAATATGTTTGCCCCAAGAATGGGAGTAAGGGAAGACAAACATCCATACTAAGAAAATCATAATGCCGTAGTTTCTTATTCCCAACATCTTTGCTGTCCATCACCATCCAGTTCAGGGTCTGGTTGAGGTTGAACTTGTTCTGAGAAATGGCACATGAAGCAGGGGACAGCAAGTGCCAAAAGCCAGCCTATTCCAAGAGGCACGATCACTGTGGGTGGATTAAAGGCACAAAGTTTGACTAAGAGCACAGTTTTGGATTGTGGAAAGGAACAAAATCCTAGCGAGAACATGAAAGCCCCAGGAAGGCTGTGCCGGTTAGACTCGAACCCCCAGCCCTGGCAGACATGAGGCCACAGAGCAGCCCTGCATCACACAGACTGCTTATTACAAGACAGAAAATCTGAATCCACAAATTAAAAAAAACCCTGGATATCACTGCATACAGCAGTATTGACTTGCTAAAGTTAAACACCAGTGACTGACTTTAGCTAGTACACTATAGTTACATTTATTTCGTTACAAAGTTAAAGGGAGAATTATGGGAAAAGCCAAGATGATTCCGCATTCAGGATGTCAGAATACAGTTGAAAGTCCTTGCATATAGAGGGTAGGTTTAAAGGAGTCACTCACACACACACACACACACACAGCCAGAGCCTTAGACGCATCAGACGTCACACTGGTGCTTGTTTTTAATCAGAGGTTAGTCAAACAAGCCGCTAAATCTGGCATTAAATCTGAGGAGATCCTGTTTAGCGGTCAGCAGCTTCCCCGGGGTCTTTAGAGTCCCACTAGCATACAGAAAGCACTCTCACACTCGGCCTAAACCACGTAGAACAAGCCAGCAATACCTAAAAAAAAACCTGCCCCAACCACAACCACTCCTGCTGGACAAAAGGACTGGACCTCCTTTGTTAATGCTTGCAAGCTGTGTATCTCATAACGTATGGATTCTTTAACAGATGCATGGAATCATCATCAAGTAAAACAGTGAAACATTCATTCAACCACTTATCCAGTATATGGAAAGGAATATTTCAGCTGTTGGTCTGAATGATGGGATCACTTAGTTACACAGCAGCCTCCAGTTCAAAAATAACCCAAGAAACCAGTCATTGTTCTACCTGAATAACTAGCCACCTGTCTGCATGTGTAATAACCAGCAAAGCCTTGGGTCTGATGTACGGTGTGAACCCAGGAGGATGTCAGGCTGCCGACTTTGAAAGGTGGACTCCGGAGATGTGCAAACGGGAAGATTATTATTATACAAAAACATTAGCTTAAGCAAGCTTCCTTTCTGAAGCTGACCAGCACCTTACAGCAATATCGCAAAAACTGCACAGTGTATCGTTTTACAGGTCATTTGCAAAATGAACTGAACAAATGAGAGGACTCAGGGGAAGCAACCAGACTAAATATGCCCCTTTTACTGGATATTTTAAGTTGCAATGGTTAGGCAAATAGTTTATTAATGCAGAATTCAATTGGGATTGAATCTACTATTAACTGCAAAGCCTGTTGAAAGCACTAAAACATTTGCTCAATTCTGAAGTCCTGAAACGAAGC